>CABHPQ010161668.1:10129-58136 GCA_902168405.1 Peromyscus aztecus | reverse complement strand
TTTATTCTTTATGTCTTTCACATCATGTCTCCCCTTCTCACCCACCTCCTTCTCCCCCCCAAAAAAACAATTAAAACAAAATAAAATTTAAGAGAAGAAAGGGGGAAGGAAGGAATAAAGGGAGAATCTCGTCATGGATGCTGTAGTGTGATACAGTGAATCACACAATAAACCCCTTTATCTGTAGATTTTTATATGCAGGCGTTCATCCCAAGGAATCATATGTATGGTTCGAGGCCCCTGGTCTCTGCTACACCACCGACGCTGGGCCCTTACTGGGACTCTTTTTGGACATCCCATTGCTGCCCAGTGTCGTGGAGATCTTGCAGCCCTGGGGCCACAGGACTGACTCCACTCCCAACCCCAACCCCACCCCGCAGTGCTCCAGGAGATCACGGATGGGGTGAATGTTGGGGTGGACCAACACATAACCCTGATTCTGGGCCTGAGTAGTTGCAGTGTTGGTCAGCTTGCAAGCTCTCCCCTGTCTTCGCTGCCAGGGTGAGCTCTCCAGTATTGCCCTTCCAGCTAGTTCACCCCTTGCAGCAATGAGCAAGGGGCGGGGCCATTTCTCCTTCTTTCACATACTCTGGGTAGATTCTCCCACACCTACACCTTCTGGGCCAGCTTCACTGTGTTGCCCAGGCGAGATGTAGGGGCCACTCTCCCAAGTGCTGCAGCTCATGAGGAGCAGGAACAGCTCTTCCACCTGCCTCAGGCATTGGTTGGGGTGGGTGTGGCATCTCTCCTCTGCTCATGCCATTACTTGACAGATGAGAGATGGGGACAACTCTTCCATGCTCACAACTTCAGGGCTGGCTCACTCATACCTCCAACAACAGAGTTGGCTCTATTGTGATGCCCATGCAAGGTGCAGGGCCTGCTCTCCCACCTGCCTCAGGCATTGATGGGTGGGGAGTGGGAGGAGTGCTAATGGATTCTCTCTTTCCACATTCCACTGTAAGTATCCCTGATAACCAGCAAAATAAAATTTACAAGAACAAAATAGACCTTTATCTAAAAGAATATAATTTTTGGTTGGCATTAGTGTCAAATATTAGCTTGTGACTCATTAGTTTCTATCAAAAGGTGTTAGTGAGTGCTGTTACAACTTTTGCCTTCACAAGAGTACTTATTAAAAGAATGCTCGTGGTAGACTTGTCTATGGCACATTTCTTTCTATAACATGAAGAATTAATTTTGGTGTCTGTATTAATATTTATGGGGTTAAATAATAATTGCTTCATATAAGAAATGTTAAATGGGTCAGAATCCAGCTTCATTGGGTATACAGAATAATGGCTGATAGTGCAATATTCTTTGATGGGGACCATGATGGATACAGTACAAGAACTCTGGGAATGTATCTGTGGAATGTGTAACCAACTTCATAGCATTCATGAGTCAGATTTAGCTGCAGAAAATGGAGTCAATGAAAATGGCCATCAGAACTTAAGGGAAAGTGTGTCTGCCCTCATGAAGGTTATGGATACCATGGAATTCTTGGTGGGGAGAAAGCCACAGCTTCCAAAGGATGCTCAGATAAGGTGGTGCCCCATGTGTGGAAGAGGGAGACTCTCATCCCTACCCAACATCTTTGTCCAAATACCTCAGTGTAAGTCACCTAAAGTTCAATAAAACAATCATTTTCTTTGCGTCATATCTCTGAAACTTTCAGATGAAGATGATGCATTTTAAAGGAAATACACAAACACCATCTAAGCATTAAGGAAATTGGAAATAGGTATAATTAAGACATCAATCAAAAGCAAATTAGAAAGCATCTGGAACGGAACTGACTTAATTGGCAATGTTCAGCATGCGCTAATGAAAGCAGAGATTGGGCCTAAAAAGCCTTGTTATATATGATCTGGGAAAGTGTTTACATTCTAAAAAGTGTGTCTTCCATAAAACATCATTTTTAGGACACAAAGTTTTCCCTACGTGAAAGAATTTTAATTTGTTCCCTATAAGCATTTTATTTATAAGTATCATGTTTCAATATAGATCACACTATAATTACCTTTGTCTTGCACAAGCATTCATGGGGGATTTCCAGGAATAAAAAGCAATGATTACTTGTCACAAAACTACTTGGCATGGAGTAGGTCCAATAGACTCTCTCATGAATCCCAGTTTTCTTCTCTGTAACAGGGGAACTTTAAGTATTTACCTTTTTTTTTCCTTCTGAGGTAAAGTGGTCACAAAAAGACAGAAGGGAGTTTTCTGTGAATTGATTGAAATTGAAACCTAAATGAATTGGTAAGATAAAACTAATAATTTTACTTTCTGGTTTACTTTTTGTATCAAATTCATTAGCTTATTTAGCAAGCACCTATTGAACACTCGCTGCATGAGATGCCTTGTCTTAGAGATTATAAATATAATCAACCTCAAAATAATTCTACTCCTCTGCCTTATGGAGGTCATAGCCCAGAAGAATGGATAGATTTGAAAACATAGATGCAGGAATGCAAATACTGTCTCTGCTATCATGGCAAAGTGGAGCGCTTGGAGAGGTGTGACTTCAGCTAGGAATTGAGAGGAGGATGAGAGGTATTGAGTTTAAAGAAGCTCCCTGTAGCAAGGAAGAAGAGTGACTGAGAAACTGAGAGCAGAGCAGGTGACGTGGCTGGAGCTGCAAGAGACAGCCACGTGACCTGCATAGCTGGGAAGGTTGAGGAACCACTCAGGCCTAAGCTGTCTCTCTCTACCATGCAGTGAGACTTCCTTCAGCAAAGGATGTCCATGATGAGGAGCGACGGAAGTATAAACAGACTGAATTCAGGAGACTTGGCCAAGACTGCTCACAAGGCAACTTGTCAATGTAGGTGGTGAGGACTGAGAGAGCCGGCATGAGGGGACATAAGACAGGTGTTCAGATAGAATGACTGTTAGTTTTCATACTGTAAAGGAAGAGATAACCACACATGCATTACAGCTCATCATATTACAAATCATCAAAAACAATTTTAGTGTGTGTGTGAATATGTGTGTGTGTGTGTGTGTGTGTGTGAGATATGTAAGCCAGAGGACAACTAGAGGAATAGTTTCTCTCCTTCCTCCCTGGGGGCCCCAGGGATCAGACTCAGGTCATCGGGCTTGGCAGCAAGAGCCTTTACTAACTGGGCTATTTTACCCGGCCACCAAAAGATCAACTACAATATGTTCTCAGAGACAAATATTTTAAATTATTGGTATATGTACCTTAAGAGGAATAAAAATTATTCCTTTTTTATAGTAATTTAAACTTAGACACTTTGGTAACTACGATTGGTAAAATAGTTAACATCATGCAGTTTTAATTTACTACCACTGAAAACTTATCACTTTCACCAAGGAAAAATCCTTAGGTGTTAGGGGGAACCAGGGACCCTCACCCTGAAATCAGGTGTTCCACCACAGACGTGTGAAGATGCAGCCCAGACAAAGCTCCTGGGAAATGCTTTTGACGTACCATACATTTCCTACCATATGTGAAGGGAAAATATTTTAGTAGATTCCTATTCAAAAACTGTTTTAAACATGAATGCATGTATTCCATCTTTCAAATATGATTTAACAAAATAAATGTGTCCTTTATATTTAAAACTGAAAAAGAAATACAAGTCATTCTGCCATCATTTCAGAAAAAGCTCATCTCATTTAGCATATTTTGCAGATACCTGAATCTATAATACATCCGCAATCATGTCTGACCTTTTACTGTCTCAAAGGTCAGGATATGAAGATTGTTTCCTGAAGGTAATCAAGCACTCTCTCCTGATTGACACAGTATATGAGTGCTTAATCTTCAGGCTTTAATGGCAATTGGTGTAAATATTTTAATCTAATTTATTGTACACTTTCAAAATGATTTCATATACTTCGTTAAAGGTAAAAGTGGAGGCATGTACTATTTCTGTTATGAAGCTTCAGCTTAAACTTGACATTTCCTTGGAGATTATTAAAGATAAATTATATTATCTGGTAATGTAGGGCCTAATGAGGTTCTTCTTTTCTTCATTAAAAATAGATTTTTCTTCATACAATAAATTCTGATTATGGTTTCCTCTCCCACCAACCCTCCCTACTTTCCCACTTACCCAAGCCCACACCCTTTCTTTCTCTTTCTTATTAGACTACAAACAGGCATCTAAATAATAACAATAATAATAATAGTAATAGTAATAATTTATAAAAAAATCAGAATGGGACAAAATAAACAAACAGAAGAAAGATACCAAAGAAAAAATTTAAAAAACACATATAGACACAGAGACACTCATGTTCCCACACACAGAAATCTCATAAAAAAAAAAAAACATGAAATCAGAAAACATATTATTCACGGAGAGGACATGTAAGATTTAAAAGCGTAGACAGGAGAAGCCTCAGCAAAGCATTAGGATACCAAGAACCTCCAAAAATGCCATGAATTTGTTTTGTACTGGCTACAAATCAAGTGCTGGGCATGGGGCCTGGCCTCAATAGTGGTTTGTATACCCAGTGAGACATCGTTGCAGAAAATTAAATTTCTATTTGCTGGTGCTTATCAGTTGGATATAGCTTCTGGGTTCGTGATGTGGGTTTGTGTTCACTTCCCCTCTCAGCACTGAGATCTCATCTCACCCAGACTGGCACAGGCTCTGTGCATGCTGCCACAGTCTCAGTGAGTCCGTACGTGCATATGTGTCCTGATTCGCTCTGAAGACCTTGTTTCTTTTGTGTCTGCCATCCCCTCTGGCTCTTACAATCTTCTGCCTCCTCCTCTGCAGGGTTCCCTGAGCCTTGAGGGGAGGGATTTGATGGAGGCATACCATTTAGGACTCCATGTTCTGAGATCTGACTCTCTGCACATTGTCCAGTCTCTGTATTTGTTCCCATCTGCTGCAGGAGGAAGCTCCTCTGACAATAGCTGAGCAAGACCCTGATCTATGAGTATAACAGAATGTCTTTAGAAGTCATTTTACTGTTGTATTCCTTTGGCAGAATAGTAGTATTTTGGTTGTCGCCCTAGGTTGCTGGCCTAATTAGTCTCAGGTTCTTGGCTACCCAAGCTGTATCATGTATGGGTTCCATCTCATGGAGTGTGCCTTGAATCCAATTAATTATTGGTTGATTACTCTCACAAGCTTTGTGACACTATTGCACCAGTGTATCCTGCAGGCAGGCCATCACTGTAGAATGAAGGACTTGTAGCTGGGTTGGTGTTTACCTTTCTCCTCTGGTAGCATGTGGAGTACCTCCCGGTACCCTGACTCCTAGTCAGTAGAAGTGGAGGCTGTAGGTAGTCAACAGCTCAATTTCTCTGTGTTCAATGAGTTTTGTAGATGTTGTATTCAGTAAAAGGACCTTACCATTAGGTTGCAGAGAGCAATCAATGGCCTTGGTAATACCCTGCACTGTTTGGGGGCTCCCATGTGACCCTTTGGCCAAGAACTTGATTAGATGTAACCCATTCCCAGAAACAGAGACTTCATCTGGTGACAAGAGATGTTCAGTCGGGCCTCTGTCTCCCCTATGACTTATCAATTCCCTTTGGATCACCTTCATATATGCATCTATTTTAGGAAGCTTCTACTGTATTACGTTTCCATATAAACTCTCAAAGGGCCCTAAGTTTTACCTGTCACTCCTCATAGTCTCTTCTTCTTCCCCCTCTTCCCTCCCCCTCCCCGTTTGATCCTCTCATTGCAGTCCTTCTCCGCCCATCTATCCATGACTGTCTATTCTATTTCCCCTTCCTAGGGAGATCCAACCCTGCCTCCAGTCCCTTAATCTATATCTAACTTCTTCGGTCATGTGTGTTGTAGCCTGCTCATTAAATATTTAACAGCTAATATCCACATTTAAGCAAACATGTACCATATCTGTCTCTTTGGTCATTTGAGTTTCACTCAGGGTGATTGTTTTCTAGAGCCATCCATGTACTTGTGAATTTCATTATTTAATTTTTAAGAGCTGAGTAATATTTTATTTTTTTATCCATTCATTCACTGACAGATATTTAGTCTTTTTCCCAATTTCTAGGTATTATGAATGGAGCAGCAATGAACATGTTTGAGCAAGTGTCTCTATAGCAGGATATAGAGTCCTTCATGTGTATGGCCAAGAGCGGTATGGCTGGATCTTGAGGAAAACAGATTCCCATCTTCCTGAGGAACCACCACACTGATTTCCATAGTGGCTGTACAAGTTTGCATTCCTACCAACAACAGATAAGTGGTTCCCTTTCTCCACATCCTCATCAGCATGAGCAGTCCATTTGTTATATTGATCTTATCCATTCTGACAGGTATAAGATGAAATCTCAAAGTAGTTTTGATTTGCATTTCCCTCTTAGCTAAGGATATTGAACATTTCTTTAGGTGCTTCTCAGCCATTTGAGTTTCCTTCTATTTAAAAATTCTCTGTTGAGATTTGCACCCCATTTTTAAATTGGATTATTTGTTTTCTTTGTTCTAGTTTTTTTTTAGTTTTTTATATATTTTTGATATTACCTTTCTATCGGATGTGTTGTTGGTAAAAAGTCTTTCACCATTCTGTAGCCTGCCACTTTGTCAGAATGATGGTATCCTTTGCCATCAGCTTTTCAGGTTCATGAGGTTCCATTTATTGTTAATCTTAGAACATGTACTAGCAGTGTTCTTTTCAAAAAGTTTTTCCTCTACCAATGAGTTTAAGACTATTTCTCACTTTCTCTTCTATCAGGTTCAGTGTATCTGGTTTTATGTTGAGATTTTATTTGATCCAGTAGAGTTTTGTGCAGTGTGATAAGTGTGAGTCTATTTGGGTTCTTCTACATGCAGCCATCCAGTTTGACCAGCACCATTTGTTGAAGATGCTATGCTTTTTCGAG
This sequence comes from Peromyscus aztecus, assembly GCA_902168405.1. Taxonomy (NCBI): domain Eukaryota; kingdom Metazoa; phylum Chordata; class Mammalia; order Rodentia; family Cricetidae; genus Peromyscus; species Peromyscus aztecus. Next base: position 51,295 of record CABHPQ010161668.1, on the reverse strand, counting down.
TGTACATTTCTGCCTTTTTATTTAAAAAAATCATGTGTACATAGCTGTGTGAGCTTATTTCTGGGTCTTTAATCATTCATTGGTCAACACGTCTGTATTTTGCCAATACTATGTCATTTTTATTGCTATACCTGTGTGGTACAATTTGAGGTCAGGGATGGTGATACCTCCAGCAGTTCTTTTGTTATTCATGATTGTTTTAGCTGTACTTGATTATTCGTGTTTCCACATGAAACTGAAATGTATCCTTTCAAGACATTTGAAGAATTGTGTTGGAACTTTGAAGGACATTGTGTTGAATCTGCACATTGTTTTTGATAAGATGGACATTTTTACTAGTCATCCTACCAATCCATAAACATGGAAGTCCTTTCCATCTTCTGATATCTTCTTCGATTTCTTTCTCCCATGTCTTAAAGTTTTTATTTACAACTCTTTCACTTGCTTAGAGTTACCCCCAAGATATTTTATATATTTTGAGACTATTGTGAAAGATGTTGCTTCCCTGAATTCTTTCTCACTCTGTCATTTGTGTATAACAAAGTACTGATTTTTTGTGAGTTAATTTTGTATTCAGCTACTTTGCTGAAAGTGTTTATCAGTTATAGGAGTTTCCCCTGGAATATTTTGAATCACTTATGTATAGTGTCATATCATCAGCAAATAAAGATACTTTAACTTCTTCCTTCCCAATTTGTATACTCTTTATCTTCTTCAGTTGTCTTATTGTTTTAACTAGAACTTCAAGTACTATATTGAATAGATATGGAGAGATCCACTCCTGGCCCACTAGGTCCTCAATCTGTACCTAATCAACAACTTGATTATGATTTTAGTGGAATTGCTTTGAGTTTCTCTCCATTTAAGTTGATGTTGGTATCAGCTTTCTGTAAACTGCCTTGATCATGCTGGAGTATGTTCCTTATATCCATAATTTCTCCAGGAGTTTCATCACTAAGGGGTGGTACACGTTGTCAAAGGCCTTTGCTTCATCTAAAGAGATGATCATGTGGGTTTTTATCTTTCAGTTTGTTTGCATGGTGGATTACATTTGTCAGTTTGCACATGTTGAACTATCCCTTCATCTCTGGAATGAAACCTACTTGATCATGGTGAATAATCTTTTTGATGTGTTATTGGATTTGTTACCAAGTATTTTATTGAGAATTCTTTCATCTACGTTCATAAGAGAAATTGGTCTCTAATTCTCTTTGTGGTGCATTTATATGGTTATGGTATCAGAATAAAAGTAGCTTCAAAAATAATTAGGCAATATTCCTTCTGCTTCTATTTGTGGAATAATTTGAAGAGCATTGGTGTTAACTCTTTCTTGAAAACCCGGTAGAATTCTGTACTAAAACCTTCTGGCCCTGAGCTTTTCTTGGTTGGGAGATTTTTTTTCTTTTTTTTATATTTATTTATAAAAATATGGAACGCTTCAGGAATTTGCGTGTCATCCTTGCACAGGGGCCATGCTAATCTTCTCTGTATCGTTCCAATTTTAGTATATGTGCTGCCGAAGCGAGCACAGTTGGGAGATTTTTAATGACAGTTTCTATTTCACTAGGGGTTATAGGTCAGTTTAAATTGCTACTCTGACCATGATTTAGCTTTGGTAGATAGTATATATTGAGAAAATTATCCAGATTATTTTAGATTTTCCAATTTAGTAGAGCACAGCTTTTTTAATATATTCTTATGATTCCCTGGATTTCCTTGGTGTCTCTTGTTCTGTTCTGCCTTTTATCTCTAATTTTGTTAATTTGGGTATTATCTATCTACCTTTTAGTTAATTTAGATAAGGGTTTCTCAATCTTATTGATTTTCCCAAAGAACCAACTCTTCATTTCATTGATTCTTTGTATTATTTGTTGTTGTTGTTGTTGTTTGCATTTTATTGATTTTAGTTCTGAATTTGATTATTTCTTGTTGTCTTCTCCTTTAGAGTATGGTTTCTTCTTTTTGTTCTAGAGTTTTCAAGTGTGCTGTTAAGTTGCTAGTATGAGATCTCTCCAGTTATTTATTTATTTTTTTATGTAAGCACTTAGTGCTATGAACTTGCCCCTTAGAACTGCCTTTATAGTGTTCCATAGATTTGGATATGTGGTGTTTAATTTCTTCAACTCTAGAAAGTCTGTAATTTCTTTCTTAATTTCTGTCTTGACTCATTGTCCAATCAGTAGTGAGTGTTCAGTTTTTGTGAGTTTGTAAGCTTTCTTTCTGTTGTTTCTGTTGTTGATATCCATCTCTAATTTGTGGTGATCAGGTAGGTAACTGTTTTATTTAAATTATCTAGTATCTGTAGAGACTTTGTTTCTGAGTATGTGGTCAGATTTAGAGAATGCTCCATGGGGTACTGAGAAGAAGGTATATTATTTGCATGCAATTGGGTGAAATTTTCTGCAAATATCTGTTAGATACATTTGGTCTATAACATCTGTTAGGTTCCAGTATTTCTCTGTTAAGTTTCTGACTGGCAAAGCTGTCCATTGGTGAGAGTGGAGTATTGAAGTCTCCCACTACTAGTGTTTGGGGTTTGATGTGCAATTTAAGATTTAATAATGTTTCTTTTACATATGTGGTTGCCCTTGTATTTGGGGCATAAATGTTCATAATTGAGGCTTCATCTTGGTGGATTTTTCCTGTGATGAGTATGTAATGTCCTTCCAGATCTCTTTTGATTGATTTCAGTTTGAAGTCTATTTTGTTGGATATTAGGATAGCTACACCAGCTTACTTCATAAGTCCATTTGATTGGAAAGTCTTTTCCCAGCCTTTGACTCTGAGATAGTGTCTGTCTTTGGAGTTCATGTGTGTTTCTTGTATGCAGCAGAAGGATGAATTCTGTTTTTGTATCCATTCTGTTAGCGTGTGTTCTTTATAGACAAATTTCTTTAAATAATTTATTAATTGTCATTTTAAGGACCTCTGTCATACTGATGAAACTATTTTAAGGTATTTTTTATGTGCTTCAGCTATGTTGAAAATTTCACAGCCTATTGTGGTAAGGTTGTTGGACCCTAGTAGAGAAATATTGTCCTGGCTGTTATTGATTGTGTTTTTTGTACTGGAATATAAGCATCTGGGTTTGTAAAGATTGTAATTCAAGATGCTGATGTCTGGTCTTGTCTTTGTTGGGTGACTGCTTTGTTCTTTGGTTTCTGTTTCCTCTGTGATTCTTAGGAAAATACGGTGGATGTGAGTTGTCTATAGAAAATCTTCTGGAGTTCTGAAGATGTGGGCACTGGGGGTTCCAGGCAAAATGTGTTTCTGGGCATTGGGACCTGACCCTTAGGAATAGGGATAGGGTGGGTGCAGTAAAGAGGTTTCACTAGAGGAAGAAAAACAAGGAGTTCCACCAGGATCTGCTTAGTTAGTCCCATGGGAATGGAGGCAGAGAGTGAGAAGAGGCCACAGCAGGTAATGTACTACAAGCCAGAGAATGAGATGGGATTGGCTATGGAGGAGAGGAGGGAGAGTGATGATCTGAAGCTCACCTCAGTACCTCACTGGCCTACTTGCTTCTCTGGCAGGCTTGACTGTTGAGTTCCCAGAGAATGCCTGCTGGAGTTAGGGACTGGGATAACAGTACGAGTGAGGAAGAAGGTTAGAGGAGAAGATCTGAGTGATCCACTGGAGATGGGGGCAGAGAGAAGAGGGAGGGCGGAGTAGGTTGTCTGATACAGAGTTGAGAGTGAAACTGGGTGACTGGATTCAGAAGACATGGAGGAGGAGTGAGGATCTGCAGCCAGGCTACCTGTTTCCTTCCCCATTGTGGCTTGTGGGTTCCCAGGGAGTGCCCACTGGAGTTGAGGCTTGAATAAAGTGATAAGTTGGGGAAGGAAGTTTGGAGGGGAAGATTTGTGTTATCCACTAGAGATGGAGGCAGTGGGGGGAGGGGAAGCTGCAGCAGGTATTCTGCTACAGTGCTGAGCATGAGACTAGGCATTGGATTTGAGGGAAAGGAAGTGGGTGAAGATCTGCAATTAGCCTACCTGTTTCCCGGGCCAGAGTTGACCTGATGAGTTTTTAAAAGCAACGCACAAAATAGGTACATTCAAGTAATCAATATCAAGATCAAACATGCAATATACCAGAACCCAACAAGCCTATCTTCTTCAGCTTCTGAATCATTAGCAACCCTCCAGGAGTAACCCTTATCCATCATCATGGATTAACTGTGTATTTAGGAATGGTACCCTAGATATCCTGGCTTTTTCTCTGAACATTAAGCTGTGAACTTCCATTCAGGTATGTGCAATCATCACTCACTTCTTCTCAGTGGTGCATGATGCTCCACAGTATGACTACATCAACATTTACTCATTCATTTAAATGTTAAATGACTCATGAGTTTTAAGTTTGAGATTAGTTATAAATGCTGCTAAAAACTTCTTTACCTGGTTTTGGTGCATATATGCATGCATTCATTATTCTTGTGTGTTGTATTAGGCAGGTTCTCTAGAGGAACAGAACTGATAGGCTATGGTACACACACACACACACACACACACACACACACACACTCCCGTTATTACATATTATATATAATAAAAAGGAATTTGCTAGAGTGGCTAATATGATAGCAGCTGGGTGATATATATCAATGGGCCTTCACATGATGAAGAGGCCAGACCTCAAGAACATCTTACTTCACAGGCTGGATGCTTCAATCTAGCATTAAAGGCTTAGACGCTTCCTGGGGAGTATCTGAGATTCTAGTGTACATTGGAATGCCGAGGAAACTGGAGTGTGATGTTGGTGAAGAATGGGAGCAGGAGCTAGAAGAATATCAGTGCAAGCAGCAACAATAGCAGCAGCAGCAGAAGCAACAGCAGCAGCAGCAGCAGCAGCAGCAGCAGCAGGATAGTCACAGTAAGCAGAGGTTAAGGCAGGCAAGCAAGGCTTCCCCCCCCCACCCCTCCAGACTTCTCTCTTTCTGGGCCACACAACAGAAGGTGTTGTCCACTCTGGGGGAGGGTCTTCTCCCAGTTAATCCTTTCTGAAACTTACCAAGAAGTGTCTCTGAGTTGATTCCAGATGCAACCAAGTTGAAAACCAAGATTAACCATCAGAGATCCAATCCTTGTTAACTTAACATGCAACCATATTTCCCTGCATCATGCTTAATTTCCAAATGAATATAGTAACAAAGCCAGAATTCCACCTAACATGATATCACTGCTCCATATACAACAAAAACACATTAATTATTCCTCTAAAATATATGACAAAACCACTTGAGAAATGCTTAGCCTCTTAATATCCCTCATGACTTAAATGTGAAAATATATATCTAATATCACTTAAGTACTGATATAATTTCAATTGATATTATGTGGTAGACTCTACCAGGTAGAGGAATACTATTGTGTGGAGAAAAAATAGACAAATTTCTGCTTTATATGTATGTGTGTATACACAATCATATTCTTAACAAAGTAGGACAGAAACACTCATGACAATTACAATCATCATTTCTATAACTGGTTACAAGGCTGTAGCTTATATTTATAACTGCTTTCTTCTACCCATATTACTCTACCCCCAGTAATAACCTCAGCAAGCCTTTACCTGGATTAATGATGCACACCTTCATTCCTGAGGAGATTGGGCCATTTATAATACTGCCTGGAGTAGCTTGTTGTAGTTTCCCATTGACTTTAAATCACATGACATGGTCACACCAAGAGATGCCCTAAATGATCTCCTGCACTCCAGACATACTCACCTTCATCTCCATTGCAGAGAAGCAACCCAATTTACACACGGTAGTCTGGATCAATTGTCCCTTGTAATACTGTTATTCTTTTCTTATCCTGATGACCCAAGGTATCAAGAGTTCAAAATGGCCAAAGAGAAGTCTTCCAGTTCAATGGGGTATTTTTTTTCCCTCCTGACATAAGCCTCACCCCTTTGAAATGAAGACTTCACATCATCAGAGCACAAAATCACCTGGTCAGTATATGGTGGGTCACCAAGAGTGACAGTGAGTGGTGCCACTTACATTCCAGCTCTTGACTCCTGGATCCATGAGTCCTGGATAGAAAAGAAACAATGTCTTGTATTGCTTGCTGACTCACACTATATGCGACCTTTAAAAGAACCCTGACAAGCCCTTCAAATTATTGTCACCTGGTTGGTACTACAACAGCATCTTTCAAAAGCCATTTCACTGTTCTGTTAACCCAGATACTTTGGGATGGTGGTACATGGGAAGCCCAGGTAATTCCTTGGGCATAAACCCACTGCTTACTTCTTTGGTTGTGAATTTATGGTCAGAAGCTATGCTGTGTGTAATACCATGATGGTGAGTAAAGCATTCTGTAAGTCCATGAGTGATAGTTTTAGAAGAAGAATTGAATGCAAAATAAGCAATTCTCCATAATTAGTATCTACTCCAGTAATAACAAAGAGATGCCCTTTCTTTGATGGAAGTGGTTCAGTGTCAACCTGCCAACAAGATTGCTAGCTGGCCACTCCAGGGAATGATATCATATCTGGGAATATTACTGGTCTCTGCTGCTGGCAAATCCTGCACTCAGCAACAGCCATAAACAGGTCATCCATGGTAGTTGGGCCTATGCACAACCTCTGTTTCTGCCACTGTGGCCACTTTGTTCATGGGCCCTTTGGACCATGGCAGAGAAGTTCAAATAAAGAAGTTGAGTACTATCCATATGCAGTTTCATCTTGTCTACTTGAATACATGGGACATAAGTATCTTCATATCTTTTGTTTTATCTTAGTTAGGGTTTCTATTACTGTGATAAAGCATTGTGACCAAAAGCACCAAAATGGAAGTAAAGGGTTGATTTCAGCTTACACTTCTACATCACGTCCCATAACTGAGGAGAGTCAGGAGAAGAACTTAAACAGGGCAGGAACCTGGAGACAGAAGCTAATGTAGAGGCCATGGAGGAGTATTGTTTACTGGCTTGTTACCCATGGCTTGCTTAGCCTGCTTCCTTACAGCACCCAGAACCACCAGCCCAGAGTGGCACTATCCACAGTGATCTGGACCCTCCCACATCAATCATCAATCAAGAAATGTTGCACAGGCTTGTTCACAGGACAATCTCATGCGGGCATTTTCTCAGTTGAGATTCTCCCTTCCAAAATGACTCCAGTTTGTATCAAGCTGACAAAAAAAAAAAACCTAACCATCATATGCCCATTTGGAAAGACATCCATATACCCATTCCCCAAATGTCTTTCTCATCCATTTTCCAACCATTCTCCCCAACCATCAAACCAATCCATTGGCTATATTTCATGAATCAGTATAGAAGCACACATCTGGCCATTTTTCCTTACAGGTAAAAGTACAACTGTGTGTAATGCCTAAATTTATGCCCACTACAAAGATTTTGTGTCACTGGAATCCTTTAAGGTTGTCCCAAAAAGGAGGTGTAGTGATTCAACTGTTTGCTACATTTTGGTATATACATGAAGTGGAGAACCACCTGTAAATCGGGCCCTTGTCTTTTCTTCCCCAGTCAACCAATCATAGAGCACACCTTGTGAGACCACAGGTGCAAGCTTGGGTACAGAGGTATTGTAACAGGAATAGGAAACATAGACTTTTTAGCCACGCCTTCATGTAGCTTAGTTGTACCCTCAAGACCTGCTTAGGCCTGATCATGTTATTACCATCTCCATTTGATGGTGGATTGCTGCTGTACACATCCAATTTTATGGCTTTGTGGGCCAGATAACAGCACACTCATGATGGACAGCTCAAGGTACATTGCAATTTGGTGGCCCATAATCAAATGCCCAATAACAGGACAAAATTGTCTTTCAAAGGAAAAGAAGTTATCTGCTGGGCCTCCACTGTAATTCACTTATGAGGGCTTGCCAAAGGCTCTGAACAAAATCCCTGCCTGCCACTGACACCTCAAGTACTACTGGATCTGCTAGATCATGTGACCAAAGGGGCAGATCAACTCCAACTTGGTATACCAGTATGACACCTTGTGAAAGAGACAAGGTGATCACAATACTTGAAAACATGGTCAGACAATTAGTATACCCTTGAGAGCCTTGTCAGCTGGAAGCAAACTGCTTTTGGTAGTCTTTATGAACAGGAGTAGAGAAGGAAAAAATTGGAGAGATCCCTAGTTGCATGCCAGGTGGCAGAAGATACGTTAATATGCTCATGCTAGGAAACCCCATTTGGTACAGCAGTTGGAACTAGAATCACTGTCTTAGTGGGTTTATAATGATCAACTATCACTCTTCATGATCTATCCATTTTTTACACAAGCCAAATAAAAGAGTTAAAGAAAGATGTAAAAATGATCATCCCTGCATCTTTCAGGCCCTTAAGGAGTACAATATTGTTAGTTCATTATTCTTTTTCTGGAAGAGGTAGAGCTAACGGTTTCCATTTAGCCTTACCAACCATAATAGTTATCACTCCATACATAAGGAAAACAGGTCTCTTAGCTCCAGAGCCCATCAAGTTGAATGAAGATTAACCATCACAAATGCCTAAGTGGGAATCAAATTATTGGACCAAATGATAAGAGTATGCCATTTTATTTGATGACATAGACAATTTTCCAAAGTAGTTTTACCATTTTCAAAAGACAACCTAAGGAGTCAAATGACTCCCCATCCTAAACAACTCTTTTTTTTTTTTTTTTTTGGTTTTTCGAGACAGAGTTTCTCTGTGTAGCTTTGCGCCTTTCCTGGAACTCGCTTTGGAGACCAGGCTGGCCTCAAACTCACAGAGATCTGCCTGGCTCTGCCTCCCGAGTGCTGGGATTAAAGGTGTGCACCACCACCGCCCGGCTCCTAAACAACTCTTAACAATACTAATTTCACATTCTAGTCATTCTGGTGTATGTATTATAGTATTTCATGTTGACGTGTCTATTAGCAACTTCTCTGTTGCTGTGATATAACACTATGAGCAAGACAACTTAGATAAGAAAGAGTTTATTTTGGCCTATGGTTCCCAAGGGTGAGAGTCCAGAATGGCAGGAACAGAATGGCAGCAGATACAGCATAGTATCTACAGCAGTGGGAAGCTGAGAGCTCACATCTTGAGCCACAAACACAAAGCAGGAAGAGCAAACTTCAAGGAGGGAAAAGCCTTAAGCTCTCAAAGCCCAGTCCCAGGGGCATATTTCCACCAGTAAGGCCACACATCCTAACCCTACCCAAATAGCCAATGTTCAAGTGCCCCAGACTATGTGAGATATTTCTCATTCAATAACCACATTGCACTCCCTGTCTCCTAGAGTCTCATGGCCATATCATAATGCAAAAAAGCACTTAGTCCAACTTTAAAAGTCCCCAGGATAATGGTTACAACACAATATAAAATATAGTCTGATTTAAAAAGTCCTATAGTCTTTAAAAATTCAAATACCTGACAGTTCAGCCTCTTTAAAATAGCCAATGTGGCTCCTGTAAAATAAAAAATAAGTTACAGGGCATAGTCACAACCAAATCAAAGCAAATTCCAACGTCAACAGTGTAAATAATTCAGTGTCCAGTGCCTGGGATTCATTCACAATCTTCTGGGCTCCAAAGTTCTTGGACCATCTCACTTTTTTGACTCTGCCATAAACAGCACATGTAGCTTTTTAAATAAGCTTAGGTAAGTTCCACTCCACACTTGTGGTTAACCCTGGTGGTCATCTCATGGCCATGGCATCTACAGCAATCTGGGGTTTCCACTGCAATTGAACTTGAACCCACACCAATGTCCTTTCCTAACCTCTCTTCAGGAACTGCAACCCTACCACATGCTACAAAACCTTAGCTTCTTTCCATGACCTCTTCAAGGCTGCAGTTCACACACCACCAAAACCAGTACCATCTGGAGAACCTTACATATTACCAAGTTTAGCTGCCAGCATGAGATACAGTTTTGGCTAACCTGGGCAACAGTGTTGTATGCTGACCCTGAGGAAATACTTCCCAGAAGATTTCACCTCAGTGATGCTGATCTCTTATTAATCACTGCTGATTTCTCACCCCCAGATAACCAGCATCAATTGTCCTAGTAAATGAAAGGTTTCACTTCGGTGATGGCTGGTTTCTTGCTAATCACACCTGATTCTTCATCCCTAGCTGAACAGAAACCACAGATTGTCAGTTCAAAATATATGAACTGCCCTGATAGAGTCTTTGCTTCCCTCTGAAACTGCACAAGACAGGCCTCCATCATATGCATTTCTTTCAACACTCTTATCTTCTCATCTCCCACAGAACAGCCCTTTAAGATCTGAATACTCAATGGCTTTTCTAACCTGAAGTATCAAAGACTTTCATAATCATCCCCAAAACAACACGATCAGGTCTGTCAAAGCAATAGCCAAGTCTCCAGTTCCAATCAGAAAGCAAAGGCTATTGGTTTGATAGTGATGTATTTATGTAATAAGCTGTCAAAAAGTCAATTATGCTGATTAGTTTTTGTCAGCTTATTACGTCTACAAAGAGGGAACTTTAACTGAAAGAAAGTCTCCATTAGATTGGTCTACAGACAAGACGTTGTCTTGATTAATGAACATACACAGGAGAGCCCAGCCCACTGCAGGTGGTGCCAGCCTTAGGCCGCTTGTCTTTGGGTGTATAAGAAAGGCTAAGCAAACCGTGGCGAGCAAGCCAGTAAGCAGCCTCCCTCCTTGGCCTCTGCTCCAGCTCCTGCCTCCAGATTTCTGCTTGAGTCCCTGCCTTGGCTTGCCTCAGCAGTCTGTGACCCAAGATATGTAAGCCAAATAAACGGTTGCCTCTTCAAGTTGTTTCTAGTCATGGTGTTTTATCACAGCAGACATTTTAACTTTCATTCCCCTGAGAAGCTTTATTGTGGAGCACAGTGTCTATTGGGTCTCTGCATTTCTTCCGTGTGTGTGAGGCAGTGTATTTTGTCAATGGACTAGCCTTCTTTATTTTAAACTGAGTTGTAGGAGTTCTTTATATATTCTACATAAAAGGCCTTTGTCAAATGCCTTTCTCCTGGTCTGTAATTAGTATTTTTTGGTTCAGAAATATTATCCTTAGATGAACAATCATTCTTACTTTGAAATATTGAAAACATTCCTCCAAAAACAGGAAGCACATAGAGATGTCTGCTAACACTCTATTTAACATTAGATGAGTGACCAGAAAAATAAATATAGGTGTAAAGATTGGTACGGAAAAAAAAGAATGCCATGATTTTCAGATGACTTAATTTTATACCTAGGAATCCTTTTCTAAAGTTCTAGGTAAAATATATTAAATGTCTATAATAATTTATTTCCTTTATGTGGATCATAATGAATGATATTGCTTAATATCAAAACACTTGGGAATTTTATGTTTATATTTTTGTGACCAATTTATAACATGCTGTGCTATGATCAGAGAACATCTTTGACATAATTTGTAACTATTCAAAATTTTTGTGACTAGATTTATGGTAATTACTATTTTCCAAAAATAATTTTAGTGATCTATAGCACTCACAGATTATGGTTATTGAGATTTGTTACTAATTTTGTTCACTTATTCTGAAGCTTTGCTAGTTTTACCCATGTGTCTTATCCATTATTGACAAATGCACATTATAGCCTGCCTCTATGATTGTGGTTTTTCCACTTTCCTTCTAATTTCTGTCAATGCTGTCTTTATACATGCTGATGTTATGTAATTAGGTGAATATAAATTTAGACTGTTTACATCTTCCAGATGAAATGACCCATATATTTCTAATAAGTCTGTGTATCCTGGGTAATGTTCCTTGCCTTGGATTCTATTGACTGGTACTAATCTATCCTCACCAGCTTTTTGTTTATCTTGTGTTGGTTTGGGTAAAAGAAACAAACGCAATTCACCTTATATGTGGCAAAATTCATAAACTTACAACTTTAACTTTTCCATTAGCACATCTTTTATACAGCATATTAAGTTAACTGAATGGTGGATGTTTTCTTTTCATATAATGACGGTCTTTGTCTTTCAATTAGGATATTTTGTTTATTTATATTTAATATAATTATCAGTGTTCCATATTCTAATTTCCTTCTTTATTAGATTGCCTATTTATTATTCATTTAATAATGTCTTTGAGATTAAGATGGATTTCCATGACATTATTACATTATAATGTTAGGATATATGTCATTTGCCTAACAATGCTACAAGCTTAGAACAATGTATTTTGGATTACTAGTGTCATATATTTTAATTAAATAATTGCCCTATAAGCTATATACTCAATCACATATTATATAAAATCACATATATATTAAATACAATGTAGATTCTTTTATTATTAAGCACAGTTTATCCTCATTTATGTCAACCCACATGCCTGATCCTGAGCTTCAAAGAGTTCTCAATTTCTTCTTATTCCTGAATTCTACTTTGCAGCTTTCCAGCATAATACAACCTTGAAGGCTCTATGTGGTGTCTCATAATCTACAGCTTTCAACTTGGCTTGTTCCCAGCATGTGGGCCAGATACAAATACCCAAAGCTCCCAGGTGAGAAGTAACACCCACCGAGGCAGCTTCTCTGGGCTTCCTTTCTCTCTGAAATCTCGTTTGACTGCCATAGTAACAAGACCCATCCTTCTCTCTATCTCTCTGTGTGTCTCACTGGTGGGGCCAGGCACATTGTGTATTTACATGCCCACCAAGGTTCAGAGTCATCCTGCCTGTGTTTGCTCTCAAAATGGAGTCAACAGTTACCTGTAAAATGGAGTCTGTCAGGACAAAGCAGACCCTGAAAAATCACGTTTTACACAATATGGAGTAGCTAAGGACAGGGCTCAGCTAGATCTCAAAAAATAGGATGATAAAAAAAATGTCTTTTCTATGTGCTGACAGTGATCTTGTGAAGATTAAAGTTGATACAGATACCAAATTATGTGTTATTTTATTTTATTTCAATGATATCCACTAAAGATAACAAGGAGCACAATTTGAGATACTCCCATACCCTGCTGGGATGCAGGCAGCTTTGGGCATGTCCTGAAAACTGATGAGCTAGGGCTGCCAGGAGCCTATTTACAGAGCTGAGCAGCCTGCTAAGAAATCATTTAGAGTTCTGTCAGTTCCTGGGCTTCTAACATATGAGGGCATGGCCAGCACACTGAAGGATCTGTATGAAGAAACCTGAGAAGTCCCTCTGAAATATGCCTGCCCTCCACAAGAAGAACTCTAGCAGGAGTTTAACCCAATATATGTTTTTCTTGTTGTTATTGAAAAACAAGGACTTTCAATACAACATGATAATGACTCAAATCTGTCAGCCTAATTCCTGGAAATGTCTGAAGTAAAAGTAATCTCTCTCAGAAAAGTGATTCCCTTATGGGAGAAAAAAGACAAAAGAGAGTGAGGAGCTAGGAACACAGTTCAACGCACAGTCCAGCAAATACGTCAACATGCACAGGAAACGCACATACAATTTCAACTCTCACAACAAGCACAGGAAATGTACATGCAGTTTCAACTCTCAGGTCCCCTCATTGTGCCTCCCACATCATCGATGCTTACTTCAATCTTAGTAATTGTCACAGAGTAACTTTTGAGCCCCAACTTTCATTATTTACTCCCCTATTGAATATTAATACTCATCTGTGGCTCACTGTTTCCTACTAAACAAACTTTCAAATGATTGAGTATGCTACTCAAAGCCCATCGTAAGCTATCTTAGACTGATTTTTTTACTCATAAAAATGATAAGAATGACCTTAAATAAGGTGGAAGAATGATATACTAGCAAACCTTAAAACAATAAAAATGTATTCTATGATATATTAAAATTAGGTAAAAGCATATTTGAACTCAAGTATAGAACACATTTACTTTCTTCATTTTAGATTTCTGGCTTCAAATATCAATAGTCTACTAAAATGGAAAACCACACATCTGGTCATAAATTGTGCTCCTTTTAATTTACAGAAGGCTTTAGCAAAATAATAGTGCTATTATTGTTTCGTCTTTGATACAATTTGTTGTGAAAATGACCTTTTTCGTATTACAGTTCTGTATTTTTTACCTTGAGACTCAAAATTAGATGTGAAATTGCTTCCACCTTAGACAAAGCCCCCTTCATCTTATTATGAGGCCATCGTAAAAAAGTCCCAGTAGTTTAAATGCCATTTGTCACTTTCTCCTGGCCAGGTTCAGATCACCACTTTTAGAAAGATTCTATTTTCTGTTTTATTTGTTTCAATTTGCTTTAGGATTATTGCTTATTCTTGTTGTTATTGTTATTTTAGATACATAAAATCCTTAAAGAAAAATGGGATTTTATAATGTCCCAATGTGACTTCTCTATGCAATTTATGTTATGTTATGCATGCTGTGGAAACTAAGATTCTTTTCACCAAAATCATCCTTTTTAATGGAAGGTATTTGTTGTACTAAACAAAATTCATTATTTTAATCTTTTTAATGCATCTATGAATTTTTAATCAATATGTATTTTCCTGTTACATTAAGCTTGATTGCATACAGAACACATTTCTTTCAGCATCTCATGAAGGATTTTTAAAAGATGCTTACTAATGCTTATAGTTGAAGTAGTGATAATCTGTAAATTCAGCAGCAAGTTCCAATACCCACTCTAAGTTTTGTGTCAGTGAGAATTTCTGTGTCTGTCTGAAGGAAGTTAACTCCATGGAATGGTGGTTTTGCAGAGGATTTGAACACCACACCAAGTGGAGTAAGGAACTGCAAGGACCAGCAAACTACTTTAACGTATTATCATCATTATTAAACCTTTATATTCAATATTGAGTCTATTTTGGTTTGGTTTGATCTGATTAGGTTGGGTTGGGTTGTTTTGTTTTGAGACATGGCCTCACTCTGTAGCCCAGGCTGACCTAAATCTCATTCTGTAGCCCAGAATGGTTAAAAAGTCACAGTGGTCCTCCTGCCTCTGCCTATTGACAGCTGGGATTAAAACGTGTCACTCAAACATAGGCACCAGAGTCATCCTTCCTCAGGATGTTCCCAGATTTTAGTTTGGTTGTAATCAAGATATGCATTCCTTTCCTTGAAATGGGTCATCCATGTTTTGGGAAATGATGACATGAATATAAAAGAGAGAAATGTACAAGTAATGTAATTTCTTTTTAAAAATTTTTAAAGATGTCTTTTTATTTTATGTATCTGAGTGTTTTGCCTACATGTACGTGTGTGCACATGTGTATACCTGGCGACAAGGAGGTCAAAAAAGGACATTGGATCCCCTAGAACTGGAGTTATGGATGTCTGTGCACTGTCCCATAGGACCTCAAGTCCTCTGCAAGGGCAGTAAGTGATCTTAGCCACTAAGTCAACACTCCAGTTCCTTTGTATAATGTGATTTCAAGAGCTGGAAAAAGCACAGGGACAAACAGCCAAACTAGTGGAAACACATGAACTATGAACCAATAGCTGAGGAGCCCCCAACTGGATCAGGCCCTCTGGATAAGTGAGACAATTGATTAGCTTGAACTATTTGGGAGGCACCCAGGCAGTGGGACCAGGACCTGTCCTTAGTGCATGAGCTGGCTGTTTGGAACCTGGGGCCTATGCAGGGACACTTTGCTCAGCCTGGGAGGAGGGGACTGGACCTGCCTGGACTGAATCTACCAGGTTGAACTGAATCCCCAGGGGAGTCATTGCCCTGGAGAAGATGGGAATGGAGGGTGGGCTGGGGAGAGGGGGGGAGGAGGGAGGACAGGAATCGGTGCCTGATATGTAAAATTAAATCAAATTATAAAATATATATATAGTTGGGACAAAGAGATTTCAGGTGATGAAGTGTAAAAGCCAGAGTCTTTGGTTAGCAATGATTCCCAAAGACTTTGTGAGCACAAACTCAGGCATCCCCTTCCTTCTGCCTCCCTTTCCTTTCACCTGTTCCCTCTGACAACAATAAAGTGGAGAACCAGGAAACTGGTTTAGTTAATAAAAACAGGTAGTTAGTGAAAAAAATCTTTGGTTTTGTGTAATTGTCACAAAATAAGAGTATTCCACAGGTTCTTTGATTTTGACTTTTTCCATAGTTTTATGCTGAGTATCTACAAAAGCTCTCTGTGAGCTAGATTGCCTTCACTTCCTGCCTGAGCTCAGTTTGGTGAAATAGAAAGTGCATGTAATACTGCTGTCAATGCTCACCACTCTTCCTCTACTGGGATCATAAGGTGATTCATGAGCAATTCCACTCACAGCTCACTTGTGCCTTGAAAGTGCTTTTTTAAAAGGTACAATTGTAACAACTGGTAAGAAAGCAGGGTTTGGTCATACAAGAAAACAGAGAACTTGAGTGAATGAAACATTCTCATACAAAACTGAACATTGTTTCACCATGAAACACAAATGTACCGGAGTGCACTAGTGAATTAATTGGACTTGGGATTTTTGTTTTCCAGTAAAAGATAGTGACTATTTCTAGTTCATTCTTCAACCAGCTCAGTCACCTCCACTACAGCTTCTTTCAGATTCTCGCTAAAATACCAAATGACCAAAAAAAGTGCCATATCACAAAGAAAAATACCACTATCAGGCAGCCTAACACTATAATTTTAGAGGAATTGACAACAATCATACGATTGATAGGGCTGGATTTAGAAAACCAATTCAGAATGCGGCAAATGGCATATACGTGCTTCGATTTGTGGGAAAAATAAAAGACTTTCTAAAAATAGAGGCAGGAAAATACTTGATCTTCCAAACTGTCTACTTCCTGACCCAGAAAACTCAGAATTTTGTCAATCAAAAAGCTATAAAACATTCTTCTCTAGCCTTCAGTTGCCCAAAGTGATGGTAAACCCACCTGTGACAGCTTCCACTCTTCAGTGTCCAAGGCGAGAATGCAAAAGCCAGAGAGCAGCCAAGCAAAATAATGAGAAATTTGGAAGTTCTTAGAAAGAGAAAATTCTGGTAATTATTATCATGTGTGTAGCATTAAAATTGCTATTTTTAATGAAGATTAGAAAAGAAAGGGCTGGAGAGATAGTTTAGAAGTTAAGAGCACCAGCTGCTCTCCCAGAGAACCAGGATTCAATTCCTAACACCAACCCTGTGGTTGCTCATAACTGTCTGCAATTCCAGATCTGATGTCCTCTTCTGGTCTTCAAGGACACTGAATGCACATGGTGACCAGATATGCATATAGGCAAAATGCCCATACACATAAAATAAAGTCAAATATAAAGAAGCTACCTAAAACAGATACTAAAGGAATTCAAATGGAGTTACTGTATAGTGAACCAGGTAATTTCCCAACTAGACATCAAATTCGACCAAGTAAAACTCCCAGTGGCAGAAATGCGTTACATCTTTTTGTGTCATTGACCAAAGGGGTCTCATAGATCCTCTTCCTCAAAGATTACAGACTATTGGCATGCTATCAGTTACACTTCACAACCTGATGGTGGGACTCTACAGTTGACGACACTACACACACGTCATCAAACATAGAGAAATCAGCTGGTGCTCAACTAGAAGCTTTCCCTGTACTGACTAGCATTCATAGTGCTGGAAGGGGCTATATAGGCTATTGGAGAAGAAAAGTAATCATCAGTCCTACCCAGCCACACATGCTATGAGCTACAATAACACCTAACCTCAAGATATACCCACTAGAGCCAGATATGGGTTACATCTAATCAAATATTAGCCAAAGAGGCCCCATTGAAACCCCCAAACAACCCAGACTACGGTCAAGGCTTTGGTTGCTCTCTACAAACTGATGATAAAGCGCTATTTCTGAAGACAACACCTACATAACTCACTGAACATGGAGAGGTTGAACTGGTACCAACCTGGAGCCTTCACTCCTGCTAACTAGTGTGCATGGTACTGGGAGGTACTCTGTATACAACCAGAGGGGAAAGTTAAACACAACCCCAGCTACAAACCCTAAAACCCATAATCTTCCTGCAAGATACACTGGTGCAATAATGGCACCAAAGTTGTACGAGTAACCAAGCACTGTCTGGAACTGAGGCCCATTCCATGAGACGAACCCATGCCAGACACTGCTCATTTGGCCAAGAACCTGAAACTAGATAGCCCAGGGACCTAGGGAAAAACCAAAGGCATTTGGTTCTGATAAAGGCATATAGCCATAAAAACTCTTGATGACATTCTACTATACTCATAAATCAGTGTCTTTCTCAGTCGTCATTAGAGAGGCTTCCTTTTGCAGCAGATGGGAGTAAATATAAAGACTCACAGCTGGACAACAGGCAGATAGTGAGATGCCCTAGAACACTCAGTCTAAATGGGATATCTACATCAAATCCTTCCCCTCAGGACTCAGGAAACTCTGTAAAAGAGGAGACAGAAAGATGGAAGAGCCAGTGGGGAAGGAGGACACCAAGGAAACCAGACCTTCTAGACACACAAACACACACACACACACACACACACACACACACACACACACACGAACTCAGAGAGTGTGGAAGCATGCACAGGGCCTACACAAGTCTAAGCCAGGTGGAGTCCCAGTGCTGAGAGGGAAAATTGGACACAAGCCCCTATCCCTAAGCCAGAGCTATCTCCAATTGATAACCTCTCACCAAATAAAAATTAGTTATCTCCAATGGAGTCTCACTGGGTATACAAAGAACACAATGGCAGGCCCCATGCCCAGCAATAGGTGGCCAACACAAAATGAACTTATGGCATCTTTGGAAGTTCTTTGTCTCATAATACTTTGTCTGGGTATTTTTACTTTACCTTACATATTTTTGCTTATAGTCTATGGTTTCCAATTTTGTTTTTGGGAGATTTTCTGTGTGTGCAAATGTATGTGTCTCTGCATCTACAAATGTTGCTTGTGATTTTCTTTGGCTGTTTTTTTCTGTTTGTTTGTTTCATCCTATTCTTGTTTGTTTGTTTTTATTTTATCTTATTTTATTTTTTATTGTTATTTTAGGTGCCTGTTTTCTAATGAAAGAGAGAGACAAAGGGTGTGGATTTGGGTTGGGTAGGTAGAATCTGAAAGGAGTTGGGAAAGGGGAAACCATAATCAGAATATATTGCATTAGAAAATCCATTTTCAACTTTAAAAAGTGGGAAAATGTGGCATATACACACAATAGAATTCTAGTCAGTTGTAAAGGAAAATGAAATAATGAAACTTGCAGGTAAGAGGAAGAAAAGGAAAATATACTGAGTGAGACAACGGAGAGCTCTAAGAACAAATGCTGAATGTTCTCCTATTTTGGGTCCTAGTTTTGAGTCTTTATGTTTAAGTATATAGCTCAGAGTAAACACAGGAGTCAGAAAAGTAGAGAGTGATCCCCAGGGTTGGGGAGAAGGAACTCTGGAGAGGACATCGTAGGACATGGGTGCTGTGTATGACATGGATGGGAGGAAACTGGGTGGTGGGCTTAACTGGGGAGGTGCAAGGGAGGGCAATACAAAGGGGGAGGGAAGGAGAAAGGATAAACAACACTAAGGATGTTTGGAAAGCCATAGGGAAATATACTATAGGCTTACTTGAGTATGATCTTAAGGAGCAGAGGACCACATCTCACCAGCTTTGGAAGGGCCAATCAGAGCATACAGCATGAGTACTGAGGCATTCTGCCATAATGATTGTGCAGTCAGTTTCTATCCTAAACAAATAGTTTGTAAGAAAATGTTTTTTTTAAATCGTCAGTGTTGGGTGGGGAGGTGGCTCACTAGCCAGGCAAGCACAAGGACCTGAGTTCTAATCCCCAAAACCCATGTAAAGTCAGGCATGGTAGTATGAGCCTGGAATCCCAGTCCTCCTACAGTAAGATGGGAGGTGGGGACAGGAGAATCCAGGAAGTTCTTGGATCAGCTAGTCACCAGCCCTGTGCATGAAGCCGAACCACAAAGAGACCCTGTCTCAGATGGGACACAAAGGACCTACAACCAAGAAGGTTCCCTGACCTCCACATGAACGCTGTGGCAGGAACACCCCATACTCTCGTGCACATGTGCACACTCACACACACATCACAAAAATAAGTGAAAAAAAATAGTCAGAGTCAATGGCTTTGTAAAATTTCAAGGTTTTATGCTTTAGTTTACACGTGAACTAGAAGATTGGCGGGGCCATTCAGCTCTGGGTATGCTGCACAACTGGAAGCAGGAGTGTGGAAAAAACTCTGAAGTGATAAACAGCAAGTCTCAGACAGGTCTTCAATACCTGGGAGTTTCAGTTTGGTCACTGTTAAAATGTAGGTGATTAAAAAGGAAAGAAAGGGAAAGGAAAGAAAAGGAGAAAAAGGGATCCTACATACTTAATTTAGTAGGCTCTAGAAGGAACCCACCTATGACCAAAATACACTCTAGAACTACATCCCTAATTTTATTTTATTTTGTGAACATGAATATTCTCAGTAGGTGCCTAATTGCTATCTAATAAAGAATTATCTTTGGATCTGTAATCATTCCACAAAAACTCATGTTTATGCCAAAAAGGGTCTTTCTGGTTTGTTTGGGGTTTTTTTTTTTTTTTGCTTGTTTGTTTTTTGTTTTGTTTTGTTTTGTTTTGTTTTGAGACATGGTTTCTCTGTGTAGCTTTAGAGCCTTTCCTGGAACTCACTCTCTAGCCCAGGCTGGCCTCAAACTCACAGAGATCCGCCTGCCTCTGCCTCCCGAGTGCTGGGATTAAAAGTGTGCGCCACCACCCCCCGGTAGGATCTTTCTTATTAATAATATTAACGAATAAGGCAGAAGACCTTTTTCAGTGTGTGTAAGTGAAAAACATTTCATAATTGCATCATTTTTTTAAACGGGAAACGACTGGAAAGACTCTCTCATATGATGACATTATTCTCTAATTCACATTTTTCCTGGTTTCAATATGAGTTAAGGCTGCTCATCTGAATCTGATATCGTTCAGTTCATTTCACTGGAACTTACCTTTTGTCACTTACAGTCCCATGTCATCTAGTGGCGTGCCTGAGCGTCTGAAGAGATTAGTGTAAATTGAATTTTATGAATCAATTTTGGTTGTAAGTGCTCTAGATTACCTCAAAATTTGCTTCGTGAATTTATTTTTAATTCACCTATGTGCAAGCTGAGCATAGCTGTACTGGTTTTCTTGAAGAGGATGTGTCGTGGCACGGAGGTGGGGTTTGCAGGACAGTCCAAACAGTGCTTGGGACTCTGACAAACACGTGGAATACCATTTTGTCAGTTTCAGAGTTTAGAGGGAGAAGCAGCTTGGTATTTTAATAAAAAAAAGTGGGTGTTATAAATGATTGCAGTAACTGTTAAGGCTTCAAATTCAAGGGTTATTAGTGAGTACGAATGTCTCTGCGTCGTCTCCAGATTCATGGACGGCAAGTAGGGTCCATGTTTTGAAGCTGCTACACCATAGAAAACTGCTTTTGTAAGAGACCCACTGAAAGGCAGTTACCATCACTGTCAAGGGAGCTTCTGCCTGAGCTGCTACATGTCTTGTTTTCTTTATCATTCATCATGTTTATTATCATGTTCATGGTATTAGCATGAATATAATATCTACATAACATGTATGACATAGTATTTAACACATATAATTAAAATAGATGGTTCCAAATAAATAATTTTTTAAATAACAAGGTCCGGATAAGATTCTTTGATTGTAGAAAAGAAAAATGATTGAGTGGCATTTTACATTTTTTAAATGCCTTCTTTCTTCGTCATCTTTTTATTTGATTTTTGACTAAAATAATACAAAAGCCCCATACATGCATGAAGTTTTCCATATGAAAGTTTCACCAATAATGAAACTTCATTAAAACATGGCTTGTGAACACAATGCAATTAGATGATACTGTCTTCTAACTCAGCTGAGAAATTTCCAAATTAAAGTGCAACAGATAAAATATAAGATACAATATTGAGCCGGGCATTGGTGGTTCACGCCTTTAATCCCAGCACTCGAGAGGCAGAGCCAGGAGGATCTCTGTGAGTTCGAGGCCAGCCTGGGCTACCAAGTGAACTCCAGGAGAGGCGCAAAGCTACACAGAGAAACCCTGTCTCGAAAAACAAAAAAACAAAAACAAAAAAAAGATACAATATTGAATATGATAATGCTAGTAATTTTGGTAATTGGACATGAATACTTAAGAATGTCTTCGAACAACATGGATCAGTGGAAAAATTTTCTTGATATACTATTCTACTTCATTGTGGTTATCTGTCCTACATAACATGTTATAAAAACAATTCCATTGATTTATTTTTAACTTCTTACTCAATCCTATCATCCGATATTTATTTAGTTTCTTAAATATTGTTATTAATGCAAGAAGGTAAATATGGACCACAGTGTGGTCCAGATGGCTTTACTAAAAGCCTTATAAAATTAACATATGAGAAAAAAAACAGTGGTCAAAAATGAAGGCTGGAAAACCCACTGGTCAAAGCCAACTAAACTCCACCCCCAGAGCATAGGCAGAGGCATTCCAGAGTGTTAACACTAAAATAGTCTTGGGTGGAGATTTACAGTAATAAATAAGATGCATAGATGCATGATGTTGTATACAGAACTTCATGTAACAGAGCACATCCAAAATGCTCACAGTATGCAAATGAGTGGGGAAGCTCATGCTATGCATATGACCCCCCCCCCAAAAAAAAAAACATGCTTTGTGACTCAAAAACCCTAATCCTTTGTAACAGGGAGCAGTTTGACCCTTGGTTGTGTATTCTTTTGTAGCTAGAGTTTTCCTGCCTGGCCCACAGTCAGGACAAATCTCTCTCACCTGCCAGTCCCACAGCCGCTCAGACCCAACCAAGTAAACACAGAGACTTATATTGCTTACAAACTGTATGGCCGTGGCAGGCTTCTTGCTAACTGTCCTTATATCTTAAATTAATCCATTTCTATAAATCTATACCTTGCCACATGGCTCGTGGCTTGCCAGCATCTTCACATGCTGCTTGTCCTGGCTGGCAGCTGGCAGAGACTCCCTCCGCCTTCCTGTTCTTTTTATTCTCTCTGTTAGTCCCGCCTAGCCACAGGCCAATCAGTGTTTTATTAGCAACACATTTGCCATACAGAACATCCCACAGCATTCTTTCTTAATAAATCATCTTGCTTTGCCTGATAATGTTCATGAGTCTCATCTGATTCCTTGTTCCAGAACACAAGAACCTGGATGCCCTCTGGAGGTACCCACCAAAGCCAGAGAGCAGTCTATACTGCAATGTGTGGTGATATTATATTCCCTAAAATATATCATGCATCCTAATAAATTTATCTGGCGTCAGAGAACAGAACAGCCACTAGACTAGATATAGAGGCCAGAAAATGGTGACACACATGCCTTTAATGCCTTTAATCCTATCACTTGGGAGGCAGAGATCCATCCAGATCTCTGTGAGTTTAAAGCCTCTGGAAACAGCCAGACATGGTGACTCATGCCTTTAATCCCAGGAAGTGAGCCTTTAATCCAGGAAATGATGGCAGAAAGCAGAAAGGTATATAAGGCGTGAGGACCAGGAACTAGGGTTGGTTAAGCTTTTAGGCTTTTGAGAAGCAGTTCAGCTAAGATTCATTCTGGATGAGGACTGAGAGGTTTCTAGTCTGAGGAAACAGGATCAGTTGAGGAATTGGCAAGTTGAGGTGGCTGTGGCTTGTTCTGCTTCTCTGATCTTCCAGCATTCACCCCAGTACCCAGTCAGGGTTTGTTTTTATTAATAAGACCTGTTAAGATTCATGCTACAGTAATGACCATCTAATAACAGTGGTCTATGAAGAGGCAGAGTGGAGCCAGGCAGATCTCTGTGAGTTCAAGGTCAGCCTGGTCTACAGAGCGAGATCCAGGACAGGCACCAAAACTACACGGAGAAAAACCCTGTCTCGAAAAAACAAACAAACAAAAAAAAGTGGTCTAACCTGATGTCTATCATTAATTAACTTACTTATATTCTTTGATTTTTCTACCAAGGGGACTACTATCGATTTTCTTAACTGAACTCTAACCTACGCAAAGGCGAGCATAACCACAGTGAGATAACAGAAACAAAGCCTAGACCACATGGGACCTTCTGTGGTTGCTTCATCACTACATCCCCTGGCTGGGCACAACAGCACTGTGACATTCACGTAAACGTTTTCAGATAACTGGGCAAAACAGCACTGTGACATTCATGTAAACGTTTTCAGATAACTGGGCAAAACAGCACTGTGACATTCACGTGAACGTTTTAAGATAGCTTGTCGTATATATAAATTTCATATTTTTAAATAAGAATCAAAGGAAGTTCAGACATTTAAATTTACTTTTTCGTTCATTCTGGTTTTGCTTCTACAAATAGCATATAAGGTCTAACACAGACTGAATTTTCTAAGATATTACTATAATTAAAGACTATTTAAAAGTCTCTTTGCTACTTTTGCCTTCAAGTAAACTATAAAATCATTTTGAATTGATGTACCAAATCTGGCAATTTGTACAACTCCAATTCACTGTGAGAGCAACATGAAATAATAATTTAAAAATCTGAGTAAAATAGATACCTTTGACTCTCTGTGGGTGAAAAAAATCACAAAATATTTATATGATCAATTTTTGCTTATTTTTCCATAAGTAGACTTGCAACACCTTAAAGGCAACATTACTCAGACCTCTTTTAGTTACAAGGAAAAGAAACTCAAATTGAGTTCATGTGGGAAAGAATAAAGGCGTTGATTGACATGGCTAAAACGGGGCAAGAATTCTGCTCTGAGGAACACCTAACAATGAAACAACCAAAATGAAAGACATGAGAACAGTTACAACTCTCTCTGTGTCTCCTTCTGTCTCTCTCTGTGTCTTCCTCTCTCTCTCTCTCTCTCTCTCTCTCTCTCTCTCTCTCTCTCTCTCTCTCTCTCTCTTTCTCTCTCTCTCTTTCTCCCTCTGCGGTGGTTTGAATAAAAATGGACCCCATAGGCCCAAAGGAAGTGGCACTATAAGGAGGTGTGTTCTTATTGGAGAAAGTGTGTCACTGAGGACAGGCTTTGAGGTCTCAGATACTCAAGCCAGGCCATGTCTCAGTCTCTTCCTGCTGCCATCGGATCTGGATGTAGAACTCTCAGCCTCCTCTCCAACACCATGTATGTCTATGTGCCACCATACTTCCCACCATGATGACCATGGACTAAACCTCTGAAATGTAAGCTAGCCCCATTAAATGTTTTCCTTTATAAGAGTTTCTGTGATGATGGTGTCTCTTCACAGCAATAGAACCCCTAAGACACTCCCTCACTCCCTTTTCTGTTTCCTTCTTTCTTCCCTCTCTCCCTCCCTAATGACTTTTTCTTTCAGAATCATTTATTACTATTCAAAGTTAAACAGTACCCATCACAGCCATAGGAGACTCAATATCAATATGTCAGTATCTTTCTGCTTCTAGCCCCCACCTTAAAATACTCAGCAGAAATAATAATGCGGGCAGAAGTCATCCACCTCTGAACCACTTCTTACCATTGGAAAGGAAGGGTATGCCGTGAGTATCAATTATCATGAATTAAACAGATACCTGCCCTTAAAAAAATATAGCCAGGGAGGTGTGGACCCAGAAGCACCTGAAAAAGACCAACACTGGAAATGCTTCTCCATAGCAGAAGAAAACCTCAGAACTGTGGCAAGAATATAGCAAAGAATCCATTCTTGTCTCATCAGCCGCTATGGTGGATGAGAGGCAACAAGGAAATATTTGCTTGTGAGCTCATGCGCAAATGAAGAAATGATTGGATGTCATGGCTGCCCTGCCATATCCCCTTATGTGTTGTCTTTTAAAATCACTCAATACCAACATCCTTCCAAAAATGCATTTTGGTGAAGGATATTCTTCTGTACTAGAGAAAGCAGTAAGCACAGTAAACATCAGTGTGATGGATTTCCTTACTTTGGGTAACATCACTTACCATCTAAGAATTGCCAAGCTACTTTCCACAGGAATGGTAAGGGAGTCATCAGCCTCTGACAAACAGAGTCCATTCTGTGGGAAGCTGAAAAAGCCCTGAGTGAATGAAGTCCTGAGTGGATGTGTGCTGTTAACATGGGGATGGCCATGTCTAGGACCCCATAGCTTCAGACCCATGGGAAAGTGCCAAAGCCTCACTTTAGGCTCAGGTAAAATGTGAAAGCCTTCTCTTATACAGTGTGTGTAGAATTTGTCCACCATATCTTTCTTCCCCAAATGTTTATGGCCTGAAGACTACTCCCTTGCAAAGACTGTGCCTTCAAGGATTAGCTAAACCTGTCTCCTTGATACAGTTCGATGCCCCAAATTCTGCCTCCTTATTTATCTGTATGTAATAACCCTGCTCTTTGTTCAGCAGTATGAAATAATTGGCCCCTCTGTTAAAGACTATATAAGAAACATGCTGAGATCCTGGGGTGCTGAGATCCTGGAGTTCTGAGATTCTGAGGTACTGAGATCCTGGAGTCCTAAGATTCTGGGGTGCTGAGATCCTGGGGTCCTGAGATCCAGGGGTGCTGAGATTCTGGGGTACTGAGATCCTGGGGTGCTGAGATTCTGGGGTGCTGAGATTCTGGGGTACTGAGATCCTGGGGTGCTGAGATCCTGGGGTGCTGAGAATCTCCATCTGAGAGCCCAGAGAACTGGAATCTACTTTCTGTCCATCTTTTCCTTGCTCCCTCACGCCCTAGTCATGTCTATCCCTGGAGACCTGCAGGACATGGTGCTCTTCTTTCTAATTCTCAACTGTTTTATCTACCAAGAATATCCTCTTGCAGAAGACCCAAGTTTGGTTCCCAGCACCTGTGTTGGGCAGCTTACTACAACCTGTAATTGCAGCTCCAGGGGCTCTGATTTCAACAGGTACCTGCATTCATATGCCTAAACACAGAGAAACACACATATACATAATTAAAAATAAAATAAATCTTTTTTAAAGGAAGGAAGGAACAAAAAAATTACCTACATTCCACTCTCCTACTTCCTCTTTCAATCAAAGTTCCAATAAAAATATACGAACTAATATCTCATATAATAAATATGTTCGATTATTAAGTAATGATAAACATACAGATGCAGAAATGCATATAAATAGTATTTGAATAATCAATTTAATGCAAAAAAGACACACTGTTTGAAATTCTAAGAAAATTTGAAGATTATTCTAGCAATGATCCAAAGTGATCAAAATTATCACTAAAGTTTACATTATATTGAAAATTATCACTGTTTACAGTTTGTTAAAAAAATGATTGCATCTTCATAAGAAATAATATTCTCTTTGGTTGATAAAAAGTTATTTCCAAGCTTTATTGCACAAAAGCTTCTGTTACTTTTTTCAAATATATTTGAAATGGGTATTAAATTCTTTTTTTCTATTCTTTAATGATTAAAAAATGTTAATTTTCCTCTATAAACTGTTTGGACCAAATAACACTACATTTTGATGTGAGAAATTCTATGTGCATCTATTTGAAGACTTCTGTATTCTACTTTCAACTAATAATCATTTTAAAAAGAAGATTCCCGCGAGGTTTTAGTTTTGGTAGAGTGGCGGTGGTGGAGGTGTTCAAACCTTGGAGTTGTCTTGGACCTTTACTGTGTTGTTGATATAAAATGTAGTCAGCACCTTTTTTATTCTTACAAATCTATTTTAATTTTTATTGTGGTTGTGTTATTCAATTAAAATTCTCTAAAATTGGTTCCTCAAAACTCTAAAACTGGACCAACCACATGATACATCTACACCACTCCCAGTGCAGACTTGAAGGACTCAAAGACAGCATACTATAGCAACATGTGCACACGCATGCTCACCACAGCACTCTTCTCAAAATCCAAGTTACAGGAGCAGCCTAGATGCCTGTCAATGGATAAATGGGTAAAATTGGTATATATGTGCAATTACATGATTCCTTCTGGAGAGATTTGAATGAACATCTGTTTACCTCAGATAACTGACAGCAGACCAAAGAAATGATGTCACTGGAGTCTAGCTTAGTGAACCGGGGAGTCGATGGACTTAATTTCAGGAGCATAGGTGAGAAGTTATTGGAAGGTGAGTGACACAAAGCCTGTGTGTCACTGAAAAGCCTACGGCAGCCTGTGTGGGACTCCAGAAAGCTGCAGGCAGGTGTGGAAGTCTGCAGGAGACCCCTCTCCCTCAGTAGCTGTTCACTGTTTCTGTAACCTTGGGGCTCAGTTGGTGGGAAGCAGGGGCCACATTCGTTGGTTTTGTATGTTTCAGAGCTTCCTGAGTCTTATGAGTCCACCCCCTCCCTCTAGTTTGAAGGAAATAGTCAAACACAAAAGTGGGATTTTATTCAGCTTTAAAACAGACAAAGTCATGTTTGTGCAAAAATGTGTGGAACATATCATGTTCACCAAAAACTAGCCAGGCTAAAAATCATAACCATCACATTTTCTCTCATATTCAGAATCAAGAATATGTAAATGAAACCTTCTACTCTATACAACTTAGACACACTACTAGCAAACATGGCTAAAGTCATTTAAACTGTCTTTGAGACTAGTAAGGTACATTTCATTGCTTTGTATATAGAATTTGACCAAATACATACTACCATATATTCAGATATTAATCATGGGTTCTCTACATGCTTATTTATATTTGATTTTTCTATAACTAAGCATACATAAGTCTGCTGTTACTCTTTGTCATTTCATTTTTCTCATATATGAGAAATATATAAATCTTGAGTGATTTTTGCACACCTGCCCAGGCTATTTTAGTTGATATGTCCATATTTATTAATATTATATATTTTCAGTGTACCTTTTTTTAAGGAAAGGATTTATTTTCCCATTTAATCAATTTTGAATGTGAATATATTTGACTTTCACTGTTAAACATCCTTGGTCACTGGTGTTTTGATATACTTACCATAAAAAAATTATGTTTTAATTTGGGGGGGCTGGAGGAATGGCTCTGCTGTGGGATGGTCTGTATGTCAAATTGCTCTGATTGGTCAATAAATAAAACACTGATTGGTCAGTGGTCAGGCAGGAAGTATAAGTGGGACTAACAGGGAGAATAATTCTGGGAAGTGGAAGGCTGAGGCAGAGACACTGCCAGCCACCACCTTGACAAGCAGCATGTAAAGATGCCGGTAAGCCACGAGCCACATGGCAAGGTATAGATTTATAGAAATGGATTAATTTAAGATATAAGAACAGTTAGCAAGAAGCCTGCCAAGGCCATACAGTTTATAAGCAGTATAAGTCTCTGTGTTTACTTGGTTGGGTCTGAGCCGCTGTGGGACTGGCCGGTGACAGAGATTTGTCCTGACTGTGGGCCAGGCAGGAAAACTCTAGCTACATGGCTCAGTGGTTAAGAGCACTGGCTGTTCTTTCAGAGGACCTGGGTTCAATGCCAGCACTTACAGTCATCTGGAACTCCAGTCCCAGGGGATCCAACACCCTCTTCTAGCCTCACAGGCACCAAGAATGCATGTAGTGCAGTCACATATGCAGCCAAAACGCCCATATACAGATAATAAAAATACACTTTAAAAGTTGTTTAAATATTATACTTTGATTTTTAAAGCAAGTTGAGGGATTGTTAGTATATAATTTAAATGAGATGAAAACTCCAAATGTAACATTATTACTCATTCTCTTGCTAGCTTATAGATAACAATGCTTTCTCTCATTCATTATATATGCTTCTTTCAAAGATGGACATCTTTGCATCCATACCAGTGGCTACCTTTTCAGTTCAAAGTGTACAATATAAATTTCATGATATACCCTGTGTAATGATTCCTTCTATTAAAGGTGGGATATTAACATGCCATTATTTCTGTCTATGACACACCTGCTTCTCTGCTCTCAAAGATATGAGCCTCAATTTTAGAATCCCATTTACTTTTTTGAAGTTACACATTAAAATATAATACATGAATTCATTAATGATAAATAATTACAGATTAAAACTCCTTAAACCGTCTAAGCAAAAGCCTTCATTTCCATGTAGAAAGTAACCATATTTAAGTTGCTGATGATTCCTGCAGACACTCTTTTTAAATTTATATGCTGTTTTTCCCTTATAGTTGTTAAGTTTTACAAAGACTTCTTTGCCCACTTAACATGCATTTTAGTTTGTGTGTCTGCAATATCCTTTTTTCTTTGTTTCCACTTCTAAGGAGTCCTTCCTCATGAAATAGATTAAAATATAGAAAGAACAACTATGCAACCTCAAGCAATTAATGATTTTTTTTTTCCAGAGTCAAAGTTGCCACAGATAGGAGATACTGAGGGTTTGCAAGTCATTCCATGTCCTTTGCTTCTTCTCTACCCTCCCTTTGAGGTGAGAAAGCAGCCACGGGCGATATGGAAATGAAGGATCCTGGCTGTGCTCCAATAAAATTGTGGGTATTAAAGCAGGCAGTGGGCTAAATTTCACGCGCACTCCATAACTTCCCCACCTCTGTCTCAGAGTTGTACATGTTGTTTCTGTAAAACGGCAATACTAATAACACTTATCCCATAGGATACGCTGAGGCTTTGTGGAAATAACCTACATGGGCAACGTGCTAAGGTCTGTAATTTGACATATTGATGCACTACAGCTTTTTGATATTTTGTTGACAGCCACTGTATCCTGAGTACTTTAACTTCTCCCGTTAGTCCTAACAAGAGCCATTGTTTACCTCTTTTGAATGAAAAAGAACACTGAAACTACCGAAGCTGAAAGTGACTTGCCCAGATTTTAGTCAAGAACCCAAATCGGGGGCTGGAAAGATGGCTCAGCGGTTAAGAGCACTGGCTGCTTCCGAGAGGCCCCAGGTCAATTCCCAGCATTCAGTTGGGGTTCACAGCCATCTGTAACTCCAGTGCCAGGGGATCCAACCCTGCTTTCTGACCCCCTCGGGTACCAGACACAGTACACGTACACATATGCAGCAACATGCTCGAGCATCTAAAATAATAAAATAAACTTTTTTAAACAATTGTAAAAGTAAGAACCAAGATGAGTTCCCTCTTATCTTTTTGTTTGTTTAAGATCTTAAGCATTTTTTGGTTTTGTGTACAAAAGGCTCTTTCACTGGGTGGACAGCATTGAACAGTCTATTCAAAAGGTCGCTTAACCCAGCTTAACGAGGCCTGTGTCCAAGAGTCGTCAGAAACACTGCCATCCCACACGCAGCTCCTATTTCCTCATCCAACCCCAGGGGTTTGAGCAGATTCAGCCACAGCGCGAACTCTGACCGAACTTTCTCAATCCCCTCCAGGATTGCTGCCCATGACCAATCTTGCTCCCTAGTCAGTAAAAAACGCTTTACTCTGATCTTAAATCCGCACTCCTCACCCACAGGTCTTGTTGAACGCTAACCACTGCACTCCTCTCTTTCTGAGATAGGAAAGACATCACTTACACTGCTCCGCTCTCGATCCTTTCCCACCAGCCCTGACCCAAAGAGTCCTCTTGCCAGATGCTCTCAGTAAACCTAGGAGAGCTTCTTTATTCTTGTTTCTTCTTGCACCTCAATTCTGGTGGGTTAACCCACTGCTCGTTGGGGTCCCAAATCCTTGCCTTGGTGTTTTTTATTGGCCATGAAGGAAATAAGCAAGCCAGACGCTCCGGGCCTACTATGCATGATTTGCACACTTGCTCACTAGTTCTGTGTTGTGCATACTCTTTCAAACCAAATTCACAGAGTAAACAATGCTGTGCCCTCCTCCACTCTTGCCGATCTTCAACTAAGCCAAGCAAATGTCTACAAATCGTGATTC
This sequence comes from Peromyscus aztecus, assembly GCA_902168405.1. Taxonomy (NCBI): domain Eukaryota; kingdom Metazoa; phylum Chordata; class Mammalia; order Rodentia; family Cricetidae; genus Peromyscus; species Peromyscus aztecus. The sequence continues at coordinate 19,653 of CABHPQ010161668.1, read as the reverse complement.
TTTAGCAGACCAAACTGAAGGAAAACTAGAATCATTGCAGGTAAAAGGAACTTGGAAAAACCAGAGAATTTGGCATGGAACAAAAAGCATGTGCCAGAGTTAAGAAGCCAAATTACAAGAATAGTATTTTTTTTTCCTTTTTTGCTGAAAACAGATTTCTTTTTCATACAATATATTCTGACTATGGTTTCCCCTCCCCTGACTCCTCTGAGACAAGAATCTTAGCAGACTGTGTAGTCATTAGTCCTGCTAGCAGGATCAGCACCAATTCAACTACTGTGTATCAAAACTAAAGATGTAAATTACATGAGCCAATTCCTGTTCAGTGTCTGACCCTTGGCTAACGGAGATTGGTCACACTAGCAAATCCCACAGGCAGTGTCCGAAGGGAAGACTCATTTTCCCATGGGAAACACAATGATTTTGGAAGAAAACTAAATATGCTCATCGAAGCATGCACAGTCATACATGGTCTGCACAGGAGCCAAAACTCAGCACAGTCCCTCTGGTCCTCTGAAACTGAAGTGACAAGTCTCTTGAAGTGGGAGAAGTTAACCTACAGAAAATATACATGCCACATTTTCTCAGGTGGCATAATTTTTAGTACTTACCAGAAAATATTTTGTTAATATGTATTACAAGTTATGAATTCAGATTTTTATATATTTGCAAGATAATTTCAAACGCATTTTGTGCTTTTTACCAGTCACTTCAGACTGAGCCCTGAGACCATCTGAATAGGATTGACTTCTCCCAGAGTAGCCCCTTCTTTCCCCCTAAAGAGGTACTTCAGTCATCTTAGGAGGTGCCAGTTGCAACCAGAGTCAAAACACTCCTCTTAGTTTTACCTTCAGATCTTTTCACCATAATATTGTCCTGTTTATTTTATTTTATGAGTGTTTTGACTGAATGTATGTCTGTGCAAAGTATTATCAAGCTTGGTCCTTTCAGAGGCCAGAGGGGGCATGAAATGCTCTGAAACAGGGGTACAAGGAGTTGGGAGTTACTATGTGGGTGCTGGGAATTGAAACTACATCCTCTGGAAGAGCAACCCAGGGCTTTTAACTGTTGGAGGATATTTGTACACTATGTGAAGATGTGTTGCTGTGATTGGTGTAATAAAAAGCTGAATGGCCAATAGCTAGGCAGGAGGTATAGGCGAGATTTCCAGGGAGAGAAAGACAAAGAGGAGGAGAATCTGGGTGTGCAGGAGATGCTAGGAAGAGAGGTAACACCATGTTACATAGATTAATATAAATGGGTTAATTTAAGCTATAAGGGCTAGTTAGGAACAAACCTAAGCTATGGGCCAAGCTTTCATAATTAATAAGAAGTCTCCAAGTCATTATTTGAGAGCTGGCTGGTGGGACAGAGAAAGACTCGTTATACTTAACCACTGAGCCATGTCTTCAGCACCCTCTCTCCCATCTTCTTTCTTAGATCCAGATTTGTTTTCTTAGTTACACCACTTGGACTGAAGATTTGCCCACTCCCGCCCCGTGTGTGTGTGTGTGTGTGTGTGTGTGTGTAAATGCATGTGGAGGACAGAAGATGGCTTCAGTTGTTGTTACTCAAGATCTGTCTTTCTCTATTTTTTAAAGACAGCATCTCTCATCTTACAGGACTGGAGCTCTTCAAATAGTCTAGGCTGGCTAGTCAAGGAACTGTGGGATCTGCCTGTCTCTGCCTCCACAGCACCGTGGTTACAAGTGTGTGCTGTCATTCCGACTTTTCTTACATGAGTTCTGATGGACGGACACCGGTCCCTCATGCTCGATGACTGAGCTGTCTCCCTGGCCTCATCCATTTTATTTTTGCCTTTGTGCTATTGCCTCCTTGCTATCTCACAGTTCTATCTACATTTCCCCTCATATCAGCCCAATGTCTCAAGACGTTTGCTAGCATGTGGCTCTAGCACTTTGGAATCCCTGTCACAGAGAGAATATGAACTGTGAGTGTCCAAGACTAACACTGTGAACACAACTAGTTTGCACTTAGCATCTGTCTTTCCTGTAACGTACTAAACAAGCTGTGCTTTGCTTTAAGAAGCATCAAACCAATCCCCATCTTCTATTACTTTACATTTTGGGCAAATCTCTGTATGTACCTTTCATGATTTATGGACTTTGATCACATATCCCTTCATCTTTCATCTGACATGAATTTTAATTTCCCTTATCTATTCTCTTAAGGGAGATGAGTCTAACTTCCAGAAAGCAAAGCAGAAGTTGTTGGTTCTGTGTCAGCTGAAACTCCCTGATTCTTCTCGGGGTCTGTTTGGTTTGTAAAACTTCCTAGTCCATGTTGCAGTCATAAACACTGGGTGGTGGGGAGAGGATCAAGTGGACACCACCTACCAAGAAATGTATTTCCAATAAATTTTCATCCTGGGCTCTCAAGTGGCGGGTATTTAATACATGCTCTTAATCATGTCATTTAACTTCCCTGAGTTTCTACTTTGTAACTTTTTCAAATATATGAAGAGTAGTCAGTGTCATCTATCTTAACTCTTTTCAAGTATTAAAAATAATGCATATACAAGGTGTGCTATTTTCAAGTATTAAAAATAGTGTATATACAGGGTGTGCTATTTTTCTCTTTGCTGGGGCAAAACACCTGACAAAATGATTTAAGGAAGGGATGGTTGGTTTTGGCTCACAACTTGAAGGAACAGTCCAACATGGCGGGGAAGTCATGCCAGTGAGAACAACTCCAGCAGTGGCAGCAGGAGCATTAGTCAGTTCCTGTGACATTGCTTCCACAGAGGAGGACCAGAGCGACAAATGTTGATGTTCTTCTTGTTTTCTCTCTGTCTCTCTGTCTCTGTGTCTCTCTCATATTCTTTCCAAGATTATCTCATGGATTTTCAGGGTGAGCTTTCCCTTTTCAGTCAATCCTCTCTGGAATTACACTCATGGATACACCTGGAGAAGTGTTTCCTTGGTGTTTTAATCAAGTCAAGTTGAAGATTAACCATCTTAGACACATAGCAGAAATGTATTTAAGTGGAACATGGACTCTCCAAACCTCAGCGGTGGATTTGCCCAACCACAGAATCTGCATTTAGCTTTATACCATCTTTGAATATCTCTAATAGCCCAACTCCAATACTTCAAGTTCAAGCCCCAATCTTGTATTCCAGGTTCATCACCCACTGTTTAAGCTGAGGCAGCTGCCGTGACTGACATGTTTCTTCTTGTGACCCATAGCATCAGATCAGTAGAGGCTTCCTTCAATGGCTGCTTGTCATTCCACTAACAGAGGGTATGGCTGAGATTCATGCCTCGCATGGAGTTCCTCAATGCTACAGTCTGGTCCCTGATGCTGACATGCTTTGGATTTCTCCATATACTACATACACTGTACTTCCCATCTCGTGAAATGTGGCTATATATTTTGAATGAGGGTTTCCTAAACAAGCTCTAACATGGTATAAAACATGTTTCATACTGGAGACACTGGAGAAGAATGCTGAGAAAAAAAAATGCCTGCCATGGCGTGCTGGAATGAGCTTTTACTGTCTGGCAAGAAGCACTTACATGCATCTTTTTCCAGCTGTGCATTCCATGACAGCAAGCTGACAGTTTATAATGGACAGAACAAGAGTTGGCATTTTGAAAATTGACAAAAACAAATGAGCATTTTTCTCCCCAGGAATTCAGTTCTGAGACATTTACCATCTCGCCACTGCTTGAAAAAGAGGAAGCAAAGGTAGAATTGGCCAGAGGAAGGAGAGTTGCTTGGACTTAATCTTTTCCATAACAATTGTTACCCAACGTATGACAGAATCAAAGGAAAATTTCTGCCACATACCAAGTACCCCCATCCCAACATTACAGAGACTCAGAAATGGCTATCAGTCTGTGATCCTCATCAGAATATCGTTACACACCTGGAATGGAGCATTTCCATTTATTTGCCTGACTTGTTCATCCCTCGTCTGTGATCAGGGAATTATCATGACCCTCTGGGTCACCAGATACTAGTGTCAGCTGGGACCTGATGCCCAACAGTTCTTGAAATAGGTGGATAAAATTACATAAATCAGCAATATGTCCAGCCTCACACAACCTATGTCTTTGGTATTCTAGGAAATTCTATCGAAAGCATTGTCACTGGAAATGAGAGGTACACAATGCTGCTGACCTTGAGCTACACCGGATATCTTCACAATAGACATCTCACTTACAGGATAGATAGGATGCAGTCAGGAAGAAAAAAGAAGTAATTCTCTCATTAGAGTAACCAGGCAATTAGGGGGAGACCTTGACATATGGATAGTGTTATTAGGAGGTTTCAGAGGCACAGTTATGTACCAGTTGCAATTAGCATCTAACAAGGAATTAGATTTGTTTATGTACGCTTCAGGGGGAAGAAAGATTATGGAGAATATTTTCAAGGCACCAAGTGTGCTGGGAATTAATGAAATATTGAGTGACATGTTGGAAAAAAACTTTTCTAGAACTAATACTCTGGCGTATACAACTACCAGTCATGCTGGGGCCACAGTGAGCTAATGGGTTTTGGGGTGATTTTCTATCCAAACAGACTTCGAGTACTTGAGGCAATTAACAAGCTTCTAGCCAGATTCAAGATTGTAGGGGAAAATTTAAACGTGAAATATATTCATGTGGGAACCCTTAAAAATCATCTCTGTGATTACCAAGTGATGAAGCCATAATCACAAGGCTGGCATCCACAGACCTCCTGACTCAGAGGTTTCTGTGAATCTGATATTCTCATTAATGTTCTCCTCTCAGAGATCTGCATCAAGAACAAGGGGGAAATGCTCTTCCGTACATAGTGGTGAAATACAGCATCATTGTGAGATTTTACTGACCACAGCTTCACGGAAGGATGGTCATTCTCTAGGGTCTGTTAGAGAAATGGGAGCAACATAATCTTGAAAGAGCTGACTGAGTAAAAGAAGAATTCTGAGCCAGGCCACTTGCAAAAGCTAGAATTGAGTGTTTAACCTGTTGCATGGAATCTACCTGGGCCCCAGAAGGCTGCCTGTATTTCTCATCCTTGTTTCTACAGATTAGGTCAGACTCATAATCACATCGATGTTTTCTTGTTTACAGTAAAAAGAAAACTGTGTGCTGATCTTTGCACACTGAAACCAGCTTTAAATTGACACTTTTTCTTTCCCATCCTTTGTCATTAATGTCCCTATTTGAACAAAGTACTAGTATTTGATTTTCTCCTTAGCACATTGGTTCTTAAGAACAAATTATGAAACGTGGACATTGTCTGGGCCCTGATTACTGTACATGCCAATACACAGATGAGATCCCCCCTTCCTCTCTGCCTCTAGTCAAGTTCCATTATGGGAGTTTTGAGCCCCCCAGCTGGTAGGAGCTATGCACTGTGGCAGTAGGGCTACCCTGAAGCATTTTGTATTAAGGTGGTACAGGGATTGTAATGGAAGATAAATTCCATGAGCGTATCTTAGGAGGCTCTAACCTAGAAAATATTTTGAAATGTGTTTTGCTCCTGTGATGTGACAGATAGCTGAAAGTTTCTTTCCAGAGCTTTGGAGAAAAGTATTGCTATGCAGCCCTTAATGGTATAAATCAAATCACACCATATCAGGTTCTGGTGTCAAGATATTATTTTCCATTATTTACACTCAGTATTTGTGATTCAGCCTTCATATATAACAGCAGTTCTCAACCTGTGGGTTGAGATATCCTACACATCAAATATTTACACTATGATTCGTAAGAGTAGCAAAATTAGTTATGAAATAATTTTATGGTTGGGGGTCACCACAACACAAGGAACTGTATTAAAGGGTCACAACATTAGGAAGGTTGAAAACCACTGATATATAATATAACACATACATGCAAACGATTGAGGATAACCGCATAATGATGCTTTGTCTAAATATTCCAGATAGCCTTACTGATAATACAACAAATATTTCTCATATTTTCACTATCATTCACTTTGTCTGTCTTTCATGATTCAGGCAACTGCAAATATTTGAGTTTCCACTAATCTGACTGTAGCAGTAATGTGGTTGATATATTGTATACCCTAATAAACTTATCTGGGCTTCAGAGAACAGAACAGCCTCTAGATTAGACATAGAGACCAGAAAATGGTGGCACACATGCCTTTAATCCTATCACTTGGGAGACAGAGATCCATCTGGATCTCTGTGAGTTCAAGGCCACACTGAGAACAGCCAGGCGTGGTGGCACACATCTTTAATCCTAGCTCTTGAAATCTCATGTCTTTGCTTGGGAAGGACACATGCCTTCAATCCCAGGAAGTGATGGCAGGAAGCAGAAAGGTATATAGGGCATTAGGACCAGGAACTAGAGGCTTTGAGCAGCAGTTCAACTGAAACCCTCAGGGGTGAGAACTCAGAGGCTTTCAGTCTGAGGATTTGTGGAAACAGGATTGGCTGAGGAGTTGTTGAGGTGAGGTTGGCTGTGGCTTGTTCTGCTTCTCTGATCTTTCAGCATTCACCCCAATATTTTAATCCAGGTTTTTTATTAATAAGACCATCTAGCAATTTGTGTTACACAGTAACCAATATGCCACAGCAACAACCCCAACAAAGAGCAGTGTGCATTCCCATGAAGATTCCAAGACTCCTGTTTGGGAGGAGGGGTAGTACAGCCATACAGTACTGTGTACGTGCAGATGAATCCACTCCATGGGCCTGCTCAAAGTACAGCTCTGCTCACTAAGTCTGCACTGAGCCAGCCACAGCGGAGGCCAGCCCAGGACAAGAGACGTTCCTCTCCTCGCTCTGGGGACCGCCAGGCTTGGAATGCTTTACTTCTTCCATGGGTCATGTACTCCATCAGTTTCTATCTTAATTCAGCTTGTATTCCTTTGCCCAATGACACTCTCTGCTGAAGTCTTTTTCCAAGGAGGAAAATTATTCTATTGCAACTGGCTGAGAGCCCACAGTGTGACTCATTCAGCTGCTGGGTTTTCTTCCAACCTAAAAGGAAGCTTCTGAGCAAGGCTGGAGATAATTGTAATTGTTTGAAGATTAGTCCAGATTTAAATTCATAGGGTTTATTTTTTAGTTGAGTTTGTTGATGTATTTATGAATTTGTGTATTACTTGGGGGCATTCCAGTAAAAGTCGGAGGACATCTTGGGAGCCGGTTCTCTCCTTCCACCATGTTGGTCCTGGAAAAACACTTAGACCGTCTCCGTACAAAGTGAAACAATCCAACTATCTATTAAATGTGGTCACATACCATTCTTGCCCAAATACTGTGTTTCTCCTGTGTATTTTTTGTATCCTATATAGACTAATCTTTTGAAAAATATTTAAAAGCTTGTATGTCATGGACTTCAGTTGTTATAAAATCTAACCTCTCCGTGTAGTTTAAGAGGTTTTATATAAGTCCTCCTTCTATGTTTCCAGTTGCATGTTTTTTTTTTCCTTTTGCCCACTCCAAAGCCAGATTCTGTGTTCCAAGTACCCAAGTAATACTTGCACCCAACTTTGGTTTTCAAGTCTTCACACACATTCCGTTGCCACCTGTTGGCCTCTCATCCTCCATTGATCTGTTTGATGACTGAAGTCTTTGTGACCTCTCCCCTCCTCTGAGAAGCCCTGCATGTCACTAAAAGCACCTCATTGCATATGCTCAGAGATGACAAATACTGCATGAATTTAACTCTTACCTGATCCTGTTTCTCCTTCCCCCTGTCATTACACCACACCACCATCCAAGTCACAGGATAGTCATTCTTCCTAACTCCCAAGTTTGTAACAAATTATTCTTCATGGAGGCCTCATGCACCACCCGACATCGTAGATTTACTAGGCTCTTATTTTAGACTGTCACAAATTCTGGTCATCTTTATGCAGGCGCAAACAATAATGCCTCTCTTCCTTTTTGCATCTCTGGACCCCCGGTCCCGGGCTCTCTTGATTTTGATTCCTAAGACCCCACTTAACACACATGTCTAATCTTGCCCAGCCCAGGTATTCAGGAAACTAAGCACAGCACAGGGAGACATAAGCCAGCATAGCTTTTCCATTTGTATCCTTCAGACGATAGTTCTAAGATGAAAACTACATAAACTATTACCAGTGAAGCTCCACGGACTGAGCAATCACTTGCACTTAGCAGAGGGCCATCTCCATTTAAAAAAATAGAACCTGTAAATGAGTTTCCACCTTCTGTCATTCCGTTGCTCTTCTTCTCCCTTAGTCTTGTTCCTGAAATAAAAGGCAACATCTGCTCTGCTTTCTCGGGCTAAGCCATGCCCTGTTCCCCACTCCGCTGCTGCCATTGTTGCTCCTCTAGATTTACTGCCCCTTTTTCCTAACGATCTTCCTGATTTTAATCAATAGTCAATTCTCTCTTTTGAAAGAGTAACCTTTCAGAATCATAAATCTGTTTACTGTGTTTGCTTTAAAACCTTCAAATAGCTTCTGGTGTTTCTCAGAATAAAACACAAAATTCCCTACTGAGCCTGGCGTAGATTTAGAGGAACTGGCTTTGCCCAACCCTTCACTGTCACCCCATATAAAAAATGGGCAATGTATGAGCAAGAATCCAATTTTATCTTATTTTAGGTTATATTGTTTCACTTTATATTATTTATAAAACCCAAATGTTTTTAAACTACTTGGAAGAAAGTAATATCTTCTGCGACCAGATTTAAAGTTCTCCCCAGCACATACCAGACTGGTGAAAACTTACAGCTCTCTGCTTCTTCTTCTCCTTCCTGACTTCTATTGGAGTCTTTATCACTCTTCCTTCATTTATTAATATTTAGAATGAGCATTTCTTGAATTAGATCTTGTTAGTGCTCAATAATTATCTTTCACCAATGAACATGGCAATGTTTGCCAACTCCCTTGCAGTGAAGCAAAACCATATATTAATTCTGACTAAGTGTTTAGAGAGAGATTATAGCATTTATATCCCTTCCAAGTCAAGACAGGCAGGAAGAGGACTGTAGAAGTGGCTTGGCAGTTAAGCGCACTAACTGCTCTTCCAAAGGACTAAGGATCAGTTCTCAGCACCCACATGGTTGCTTACAATCACCTGTAATTCCTCAGGGGCTCTAACGCTTTCTTCCAGCTTCTGCAAGTACTGCATGCGCATGGTGCCTAGACATGCATGCAGGCAAAAGAAAACATCCAGACACACAAAATAAAAACAAAGAAAAAAATAAGATAGACAAGAGTAGACGTCGTGTTAAGGGCAGCTTTGTCAAGACTAGGGAGATGGTTCAGTAAAAGTGCCTGCCTGGCAAGCATGAAGACTTATTTAAGGTCACCAGCACCCGCATAAAAGCGAACATGGTCTCACACATCTTTAACCATTGTACTGGGAAGTGGGGACGATATTCAGATTTCCCCACCCTCTGAGTGAGCCAGCTAGTCTAGCCATCAGTTAGATCTGGGTTCAGGAGAAACTCTGTCTCAATAGATAAGATGGAGAGTAATAATGGAAGATAGCTAACACTACCCTTGAGCCTACAGGTGAGTACACACACACACACACACACACACACACACACACACAC
>CABHPQ010161668.1:0-10119 GCA_902168405.1 Peromyscus aztecus | reverse complement strand
CACACACACACACACACACACACACACACACACACACACACGCATGAATGCAAGGAGATGCCTTCTAAGAAGAAAATACAAGAAAAAGCAGCCCAGAAAAACAAGTCACCTAATGGGAAATGATTATCCTGAAGAGCTGGCTAGAAGACAACAGACCCTATGAGCGCGGGCGCATGCACACACACACACACACACACACACACACACACACACACACACACATACACACACACACACACACACACCAGAAAAAAAGTTTTTTTTCCTTAAAAGGCAGACCATTTGCTTAACGAGCTTGAGGCTTTATGAGAGGGCATGGGGAAATTAGACCTTAGTAATATGTGTCTATTGCTACACTTGTCAAGGAATCACATGAGGAAGAAGAAGGGAAAAGCTTGCACGTGGCACTGAATGAGAATAAGGTCCATAAATTCAAGAGTCCGTGACAATGGAAGAGTGAAACCTTCCTTGCATGCAATGAAATGTCAGACTGCAAAAAATTAAATTTTGGATGAAACTTTCAATAAATCTTTTCAAATTATTCAGTGCAAAGGTGAGAATTTTTTAAAAATCAAAATTTCTCAGAGGCTTGACACTTGCATTTAGATTTCGTGTGTGTGTGTGTGTGTGTGTGTGTGTGTGTGTGTGTGTGTGTGTGTTCATGTGTGTGTTGTGTATGTGTGTGTGCATATATGTGCCTGTGGTATGCAGTGTACGTGCCCATGTCTGTGTGTGCACAGATATGCAGAGGTGCATTGTTAGATCAGAGATCGGTGTCAAGCTTCTCTCTCCATCACTTTCCACCTTATTTTTTGAGACAGCATCTAAAGTTCATCATTTTGGCTAGGGTGACTTGACAGCGAATTCCAGGGGTCTACCTTCCGTCCCCCTCCAGACTCTGGGATACAGAAGTGAGCCATCATGCTCAGCTGTGCCCTTGAGTGCTAGGAATCCAAACTTAAGTTCTCACTCTTGCAGGGAAAGCCCTTCACTAACTAAGCCATCTCCCCAGTCCCATATTTGAATCTTTAAGAGTTACAGTAATTCTAAACATCCAACTTTCTATAAGTCAGGAAAATCAATGCAACTCCTAGGGAAGGAATATTTCATAACATCAATTGATATAGGATCACAGTGAATGAGAGGAACAAAGCCACTTCAAGAGGGCAAAACCAGAGCCAAACAATGAACACAGGACATGTAAGCTGCTGGGGGTGTCTTTCTGTATGCTGTGAATGTGTGTTACTCCCCTTGGCTAATAAATAAAGCTGCATTGGCCTATGGCAGGGCAGGATGGAGCCAGGCAAGAAAATCCAACAGAGACAGTGAAAGGAGAAAGGAGAGTAAAGAGAGACACTGAACCACTGTCCAAGGAGCAACATGTAATGGGATGCAGGTAAAGCCTTGGAACACATGGTGATACATAGATTAATACTTATGGATTGAGTTAAGTTATAAGAGCTAGCTAGCAAGAAACTTGAGCCATAGGCCATATGATTTGCAATTAATACTAAGCTTCTAAGTGGTTACTTTATAAGCAGCTGTGGGACCTGGGGCCATGTGGGACAGGAGAAATTTACAACTACAGTAAGCTCTTCCAGAGATTGCACTGGAACCTAAAGGAAGATTCCCCTCTCTCTAAGCCAGAGACTCCTCATCCTACCATCAGGAATTCAGACTTCTTGTCTAACAGTGACTTTTGCATACTACATTCACTTCCAAGAGCAAGTCCTTATTAAAATGTTGTGACATGAATTTTAGAAGGTCTTATTAATAAAATCAAACATGGAGTCAGGTATTGGGGTGAACGCTGAAAGATCAGAGAAGCAGAACAAGTCACAGTGACCTCACCTTGCCAGTTCCTCAGCTGATCCTGTTTCCTCAGACTAGAAGCCTCTGTGTCCTCATCCAAATAGGTCTCAGCTGAACTGCTGCTCAAAAGCCTAAAAGTTTAACCAAGGCTTAGTTCCTCATCCTCACACCTTAAATACCTTTCTGCTTCCTGCCATCACTTCCTGAGATTAAAGGCGTGAGTCACCATGCCTGGCTGTTTCCAGTGTGACTTTGAACTCACAGAGATCCAAGCAGATCTCTGCCTCTGGAATGCTAGAATTAAAGGCATATGCTACTACTGCCTAACTTCTATGTTTAATATTATGGCTGGTCTGTTCTCTGACCCCCAGATAAGTTTATTGGGGTGCACAATATATCAACCACAAAATGTATTATTTGTTATACCAACACTCCTACCACCTGCCATCTCTATTAATTTGGGGGGAAGTCAAACATGCCCTGAACTATGTAAACAACCTTCACTGCAGCTATCTACTCAGCATTACAAGTCCTAGAGTATTTCATTGACCCTTAATTTCCTTACCTCACACATGCATCTGACATCACTCTAAAGTCTAAATTTTCCAGTGATATTCTCCCTCACTGGACAAGTTATTTGAAGGCAAATACACATGGTTGTTTCCAAAGGCTGTGGAGGTGACTCAGTATTGTTCATTTCGGGGTATAATATAATCCTGAATGATTCTGGCTTTTAGTTGAGAAGCTTAGTGCTGGTTTCTTGCTTTGGGGATTGATGGACAATCATTTCTCCTTCTGTGAGTATCTAAAGCGTCAAGCCAAGATACTAATATCTCAATATATTTTCAATAGCCCCTTGGCAGCAGCCCCTGCTCACAGCTGGGATATTGCACATTCTATTTATTTTTGCCTCCTGGTGATTTATCTATTGGTTTTAAGTTTGGCTATGTTTCCAAATGTTCTTGGGCTTATTTACTCCATCATTCATTTGTTTGTGGAACAGTACACACTGTTTGATTTATATCTTGTGAAATTTAAAACTTTATCTTCATCACATTTTAATTGAGATTGAACCACAAATATGAAACACAGAGAGAACAGATATCTATCACAGCCAAGAGAATGTCATAAGGCTGTATTTACTCATTATTTCTTCTTCATTCTCAATATACCAAAAGCCTTTGAGATTTCATTGATGGGCAGAAAAACTAAGAACATCTGTTATTAGCCTTATTCCTGAGAATTTTTAATACCATATTTCTCTGTGCACATGGGTGGTGTATAAAACTTATTTTAGTAAATGCACCATTATCACATTTAAATTGCACCCATTAGGAGGCTATCATAATAATTCCCTGGAGGAAGGGAGTGCTGACATGGAAGGTAACCATGCAACCCTCAGATTTTTGAGATGTCTTTAAGTTATGACTGAGAGATCTTGATGGGCAGATGTAGAGGCACTGACGAGAGAGGTACTGAGGGCAGTACTGTGTATTTACCTTGATGGGTGGAGATGTCACTGATTAAAAGGAGAAATAAGTAATAAGTACATTGATATGGAGGCATAATGGGAGGAATAAAAGTTCAGTTCTAGGGTACACTTACACTAGAACTCTTCTTTCTAAACAATAGTCTTGGTGAAAGAAGTTACTTGGTAGCAGTGTGCCTCCTGCTTGAGACAGGTGAGCCACAACTGAAGGGTAGCCACAGTTAGCAGAGATGGAGGGGTACTAACACAGCCAAGGACCAAGACAAGACACTGAATGTCCTCTTCCAGAAATGTCCCAAGGCAACTCTTTTCCTACAGAGGGAAAAAGGGTATTGAGATGACATTTAGAATACCCCCTGTCTACATCTGATGCGCCACAGTCATTACAGCCCTCTCCGGTGAAAAAGAATAAAATGGATCTATCATCACATCCCTCGGGCCAGGAGACATCACTGAAATAAAATGCCCAGTTGCTTGAAATATTCTGAATAGATTTGGCAGGAGAAAGTGTTTCCTTCCCAGTAGCACTCTGGCATCTTCATGCTGGAGTCATCAACTTAGTCATTAGCATCTTAATTTAGCTGTGGGTACTTTGTGAAGTAGATGGAGTGCTTTTTTTGAAGGATTTTGCTGGCTAGGCTGGCTGTGGTGGAGGACTGAAGGACAGCTTGAAGCATTTCCAGCCCAACCCTATACACGCCCCCAATGAGACAAGAGCCATTTCATTACCTGACAAATATGACTGGGAGACTCATAAGCCACATACAGTTATTGTCAAAGTCAATGAGCCACATACATGACAGCGTGACTGAAGTCAGGTCGCACCCTCCTCTGCCTTTGCCTGCAAACATGAGTGCTCCTGCGGGCACGCTCTGCCAATCGTCACACATAGGAAGTCAGCATGGCGTCTCAGCCGTCGAATTCAGGGTTGGCTTCTTTCCAGCCTCTGGGAAATGAGCGAGCAATGAACAAATGAACTCTGTGCAGGGAGCAGAAAAGGCAGCGTTGGCGCATTTATTGTTTTCTGCCACTCCTTCCCACGAACGGGGCAAGACAAAATAAAGAAACAAACAAACAAAGGCGGGGGGCCCATGAGCTGCAGCAGCCATTACCACTCTGGTAGGCAGAGAAAGCATAGGGCGGCAAAGATGAAATCTCCCCCGCCACACCCGTGTGTCTCAGCCACACATGTGGCCGGTCACCACAAATCCGTCCAATTGTTCCTTTGACGTCACCAGCCCTTCTTCCACGCCACCTCTTCCTCCATTTTGCCTCTCCCTTCTTCCTCCATCCGTGCATCCTCCTTCAAAGTCTCTTATCAGGAAAAGCTCTGACATCATTCACAACTTGTGTAAATACTCTGTTTAAAAATAACAGAAATAGGACCCAAAAAAGAGAATAGCAACAGAAAATATAAACTGCAACCAAAGTCCCCAGTTATTGTACACGTTAGCAAAAGTCTTAAATAAAACAAGAATGCCTAATGTCAACATTTTAAATCTGTATTTTTAATTCTTTGGGTTTTTTTTGATTGCTTGATTTTTTTCCATACATAATTGTGGTGGTATTGTGTTCCCCAAAATATTGTGTACCTTAATAAACTTATCTGGGGTCAGAGACAGAACAACCACAATATTAAACATAAGGATAGGCAGTGGTAGCATACGCCCTTAATCCTAGCATTCCAGAGACAGAAATCCCTCTGGATCTCTGTGAGTTCAAGGCCACATTGGAAATGGCCAGGCATGGTGACAACGCCTTTAATCCCAGAAAGCCAGCCTTTAATCCCAGGGAGTGGTGGTAGAAAGGAGAAAGGTATATAAGGCGTGAGGACCAGAAACTAGAGGCATTTGCCCTGGAGAGGTATTTGCCCTGGAGAGGCATTTGGCCTGGAGAAGCATTTGGGCTGGTTAAGCATTCAGGCTTCTAGCAGCAGTTCAGCTGAGACCCATCCTGGATGAGGACTCAGAGGCCTCCAGTCTGAGGAAACAAGACCAGCTGAGGATCCAGCGAGGTGAGATAGCTGTGGCTTATTCTGTCTCTCTGACCATCCAGTGTTCACCCCAATACCCGGCTCAGGTTTGATTTTATTAATATGACTCTCTAAGATTCATGCTACACATAATGACTAAATATCAGGAAAAAGTTTTGAATCCATATCTTTGTTTTACTTTTTTCCTTCCACTTTTGAGATTATAATTCATTATTTCTTCATTCTCTTTCCACTCTCTAAATTCTCCCATATACCTCTCTCCTTGCTCTCTTTGAAATTCATGGCCTCTTTCTGCATTAATTGTTTTTATATGCATATATATACATATATATATACATATTCCTAATTATAACCTGCTCAGTCTGAATAATGTTACTCATGTATATGTTTTCAGGACTGATCATTTAGTATTTGATAACCAAGTGATGAAGTAAGTTCTTTGCTTGTTTCTTTATACTGAAAGTCAATATAATAAGATATAATTCTAAATAGCTCATATCTCTCCCTGTCACAACATTTTAGTAGTTTTCAAATGATTTTAAAATAAAAGTTAAATCCTTGTAGTAGCATTACAAGCTGTGTGACTTCTTTCACATTTAATCTTTTTAAGTGGGTTCTTGCTATCTAGCTCCAGCTAGCCTCAAACTCTCAGTAATCCTCCTAACTCAACCTCATGAGGCATGGTCTCTTATGCCATTCAATGACATTAACAGGAAGACCAGCCTATCATGACACTGTTCATGAATGGAATACAAGAGGTTTGCTCTCAGGGAAGAAGAATACAGAACACTGGTTATTAGAGGTTTGGAGGCTCAAGAGACCAGACAGGGAAAGTGGGGGTTTTGTATCATTTGTCTCACACCTGCCTCTTCAAGAGCATTTTGGGTAGAGCAGGTTTTGGTACTTGCCCTCCTGAGTTGTGTTCTAACTTTGGGTCAGTCTTTCCTTGCTGTCTTCTCTCTTGGAATGAAAATGTTTGCTCTATTTTGCTGTATATTTGAAACATATGACTTATTTTTATCAAGCATCCATATTGAATCTCAGAAGAGACTTTGAACATTGGAGACTTCAGAACAGTTTTGGAACTGTTAAGACTTGGGGTGCTCATCCCTGAAGTGGCCTTTGCAATTTGGAAAAGGTACAGTGCCCTTTTCTCCAAAGGCAACTGAACAGGCAGTGGGCTGATGGCTTCTGATGTGCAGTGGAACAGCAGCTGAAACAATTATTCTTGAAGAGTAACTAAGCTCACACCTCTCAATAGTAGACTGGCATTTAATAGAGGGATATGGAGAAGAACAGGATGCTGAGATGAAGCCACACACACACAGCCAAGAAGAATGGACAGCTGAATTCAAAAAACATCAACAATTGCCAGAATTTAAAATCCTGAATCATGACATACACTAGTGGAATTCAGGTGTTTCTGGTACATGGACTTCTCTCACCAAATGTGAGGTCAAACTGCTGACCATGTGTACATCCTACTTCACAAATGAGTCTGTCAGATACGCTAAGCCTATAAGCTGAAGATGATGCCCCAACACTGCTGAGAAATCTCAGATGACTGTCCAGGCAGCTGATTGTTCCTGTCAACTCACATTTTTTTTGGAAGCTGCTTGCCTGCACTTCCTGTTTTTATCTTTGTTCGGTAATATTTCCTTCTTGGGTCTCTGAGGGAGTCGAAGATTAGATAGTTATAGTTAAAGTTTAGATAGTTATAGTTTTCCTTGTTGACTTACCAAAATAGGATAGATAATGGAATTATTTTCTCTGAATTTGTCAAATGCAAATGGACTAGACATTGTTTAGGTATTTATTGCTTGTATATATGGTATGTATATATGGTATATAGTTATTATACTTTTTTATATAGTTTTTCTTATATTAGTTATAACTTTTTTTCTTTTTCTTTTTATTAAAATAGAAAGGGGGAATATGGTGATATTTTATTTGTACTGAAATGTGATTTTACTTGTATGTTAATAAATAAAGTTGCCTGGGGGTCAAAGCTAATAGTAAGCCATAGCAGAAGCCAGGCGGTGGTGGTGCACACCTTTAATCCTGATCACATGACAAGCAGATCTCTGTGTGTTCAAGGATACAGCCAGCATGGAGACACATGCCTTTAATCTCAATACCAACCATAGAAGATCTGGAGGTCTGTATAGACAGGCAGTGATGAGGAGGTCATGTGGTTGGGTTTACAACCAATGAGAAGGCAGAACAGAAAGTTAATAAAAAGACAGACACACAGGAAGTAGGTCACTTTCTGAGGGGAAGGATGACAGCAGCAGTGAAGGGTAAGAAAAGGTATCAGCTCTTAGCTACTGCTCTGACCTCTGGGGCTTTTAACTCTGAAAAAAAAAAGACTTGGGGTGCTTTTAAAGATTAACAAAATGCATTTGTATTATGGGATGAGCATGAGACTTTGGGATCCAGGGGTAAACTGTCATGACTCAAAAGTGATGTGTTTGAGTCAAGTTGATAAGGATGGAATGTGTGACAGTTACTCTTCATTGTCAGCTTGTCCTGAATGTAGGCAATACCATATGGGCTGTGGTCCCAGACACAAAAAAAAAAAAAAAAATGGGGAAAGCAAAAATGGAAAAGACAAAAATTAAAACTTTTCTATTTAATTTTAGCAGAATTTATTATCACAATGTTAAATAAATTTGAGCATTTGAAAAAACACAGAATAAGACAAGCTCTTTTGTTCTTTAGAAAAGCAAGAAAGAATTTCAAAAGACACCAAAAAGCCTTTAAAAACAAAACATAAAATTGCACATCCTCCTTTCAGTGAAATAGTCCAAATGAGAGAATCAAATCACTGTTACTCTCATAGAAATGGCTCAGCAACACCCAGAGCAGATGAGTCACAAGCTTGTTTTCGTGTCAATTATCTCAGATCTGCCTTTTCAGGAACATTTTGGAAGGGAAAAATAATGTCCATGATAGCTTCATCTCATGTTCTGGGAAAATAGAGCAGAAAATTACCCAGCCCTAGTGCATTGGATGTAGAATACCTAAATTATTCAAACAAACCCAAGCACCTCAGCTTTCACTGACTTCTGAATGATTCTCTTTGATATGAGATGCTTCTGTACAGCAGGGAACTTGGCTCTAATTTTCAGAATTCCATTTCTCAGAATTTTCTACTGTACAGTTGCTTGTGGTATCCTACAATTGTCAAAGTCCTAAGTTGATTTCTTGAGTACCAGAATGGGGAGGTTTATAGCTTCTCTATTTGAGTGTGTTTGCCTAGACAAAACGAGTTAGAGGCATTTGTTCATTCAATCATTCAAAAGCATGCATTGATCCCTTTGGGTGGTAGCATGAAGCTAAAAACACGGGATAAGGGGAAAAGTCATAGCATCTGCATTTGAGGACATCAAAACCTAATGCTCATGGACAAAAAGGAAGACAATTGTTATATAGATGTATGAAAGTAGTAGGGGGCTACTCATATACACCCCCTAAGACAGGGTTGAATACAGATCACTAAACACCTGCAGATCGGGATGAACCCAGATCACTAATCACAGAAACATAGATCCTAGCTCAAAGTCAATGGGCATTCATTAAACCTTGGTAGAAATTATACTTGAATTGAGTCTTAACCTGGGGCAATTATGCCCCCTAGAGGATACATGCCAATGTCTGGGGATGCTGTTAGTTGTCTTAACTAGAAGTGTGATGCTGGCACCTGGTAAGGAAAGGAGAGAAATGGTGGGAAATTCAGGAAATGCATGAGGGGCTCCACAAGAAAGGATCATATGACTCAAAACATCAGGAAACCAACTGGAGAAACTTTATTATTCAGGATGGGAATACAAACCAGGGACTTGAGGCTGGGGCAGGGAGCTTGTGAATTTAAAGCCAGCCCAGGTATGCAATGTTGAAAGCCTATTTCAAAAAAAAAAAAAAAAAAAAAAAAAAAAAGGAAGAGAGAGAGAGCTCATATATTTGAAAATCCCAGAGACATGTTCATTCACTGGGCATGAATATTGACAACTCCCTAGGTGTCTGGTGATGGCGTAGATGGGTGATATAAAGTGTAAACAGAACAGAAAAGGCCTATGCCCTCAGAACACACATCTTACTGGGATGATATAACAGTGTAAACCACAGGCCGGTAACAAACAAGTGTTCTGGTTTGGCCTCTACTGCTGCCATAAAGCACTTTGACCAAAAGCAACTTGGGAAAAGAAAGGGTTAATTTCGTTGTACACTTCCGGGTAACAGTGCACAATTGAGGGGCACTGAGGAAGCACCTCAAGGCAGGAACCTGGAGCAGAAACTATGGTGGGGGGAGGGGCGCTGCTTATCAGCTTGTTCAGACTCCTGCTTAGCTGGCTTTTGCATACAGGCGAGGCAAGTCGTTGCTTTCCACGGTGGGCTGGGCTCTCCCTCATCAATTATCAACAGAGACATTCTCTCAAGACATAGTCACAGGTCAGTCTCATCTGGACAATCCCTCTGTTGAGACTCCCTTAGACAACTCTAGGCTTTGTCACATTGACAGTTGAAGCTAACGAGGACAAGTAAATATGAAATGTGTCAAATAATGACAGTTTTAAGGAGAAAAATAAAAGGATGGGTGAGCAGCCATGTCAAGAGAACCAAGGTTGCTGGTGATAAGTAAAGGTCATATTTAACTTCCAAGTGATAGGGACTTAGAATTAATGGGGAGATGAATATGCGGGAGAAACATTCCAGACCGATGGCATGGACTGTGTCAATGCCCTGAGAGAGAAGAGGTCACAAAGACATTTAAAGAATGTTTAGGAAACTTATCTGTCTGGAGTGAAAGGAGTCCGAGGGAGAG
>CABHPQ010161667.1:0-36295 GCA_902168405.1 Peromyscus aztecus | reverse complement strand
AAAAATAAATAAACAAATAGTACATTAAAAAGTAAAGATAAAAATTAGAAGTTAAAGTAGGATAATTCAGAGTGTATAAATAATGGATGCCTATTCAAATGTCCTCCATGTATTTTCTTTTCTAGGTACTGAAATAAACACTAATGTTGAAATTTTCACTACTTACAAAATATCACATATATAGTATTATATATAAATTTTTACTAAAAAAAAGAAGCAGAACAAAGAAAAGATATATAGAAAGGTAAATAAAGCAAACATTCCAGCTCTTATCGAAAAGTTATGATTGCTTGTTAAAATCCCACAGAAATAGCTGCCTTCCATTTACTGGGCTGCAAGGAGTGGGTAGTTCCTTTCCAATTCATATAAACTGGAGAAGAAGTATAACAAACAAAATATTGACTATCCTTTCAAATAGCTCAATTGAGAAATAATGATTAGTGTCAGACATAATATCAAGAGGTCAATAACCTTTCATCCCACAGTATCACATTTTTCTGTACTTGCCCCAGAAATCAGTTACTATACATACCACCATTTGTCATGTACACCATTTAGATTTCTGAATGCACGAAGAGTTGACCTTAAACATTGCACAACTACTGAGAGCTGAAGGTCATGCCATATGTCACTGAAAAGAGAATTTCCTCTGAATTGGCAATAAACTCTTGACTTTGACCTGTGACATTAATACCACGCAATCAAATGTTTCCATTTTTGCAATTTACATAGAAAACACACATACATTATTCTACTAGATTGTTCTTTTACACTTTTCCAGGAACTTTATGCGTTTAAAGGAACTATTCCAGCAGTGAGATTTGCTCTATGGTAAAATTGTTTGCAGAAAATATAGTTATTGAATAATTCCTCTTATTTTCTCTATTTCAGGTTGATAGCTAGAGGAATGAGGTGATAGATATTGGTAACTTAAATAATCTCAGAAGCCAGAAATAATATATTTGAGAAGTGAAAATACTACTCTTTCTAAAGCTTATGGATATTTGAGACACAATTTTCCAAAATTTTGGCTACCAAAATCTCCTTTTTATCTTCACATGACTTTTTGGAACTAAAAAAGAGGAAAGCTTAGGTTAAATATTATATCACATTTAGTGTGTTTACCATATTGCTATGGTTGCACATTTACATGGTGGATTTTATCTGGTAAGTGTTCTGAAAGAAAAATACAATGTGCTCAGATTTTAAAAAAATCACCTACTGTTATATTGTGCTTTCAGTCTAAACCCATATTTCAGAGTTGTCCATACCTAGGTGATGCAATATTTGTATTTCTCAATATTTTAAAAAATATTTTAAATTATTTATTTATTGGTTTGTTTGTTTATTTGTTTATTGAGAGAGTGTGAATGTGCATGACAGTCAGAGGGTGACTTGGCAGAATGAATTCTCTGTTTCCACCTTGTTTGGGAGGCAGGATCTCTCTAGCTTCTGCCACCACAGTGCATATAAACCAACACATCTGGAATTTTTATGTGGGTTCTAGAAAGCGAACTTACTCATCATGTTGAGTAGCTAATGCTTTATTCAATGATCCATCTATCTGGCCTTTAAAATACTTTTTTTTAATTTTATCCTCTGACAACTTGACATTTGTATACAGTGTCGATCATTCTCAAACCTCTTACCCTCTTAGGCTCACAACCCCTTCTTCTTCCAACAAGCCCTTCCTACTTCCACGAGTTTTTAAATATCCTGCTGAGCTTAACCAGGGTTGCTTGCATGAGCATGGCTATGGGAATATCTACTAAAGCATGGGCAATTTACCAGTAAACACATAACTGACCAAATTATTCCCCCTCCCCGAGTAGCCATTCACTGCCAATAGTGCCTCAGAGAGGGATGGAGCCTCATGAAGCCCCTGCCCCTTTCTTGATGGAAGAATGATAATGGGACCAATCTTGTGCAGATCTTAGGTCTTATACAAGTGATAACAGATGTAGTGAGCTCATGTGTGCAAAAGCTATGCTGTGTCCAGAAGACTGAGCTTGACAGAACTCGTCATCATCTGACTCCCTCTTCAGCATTTTCCTTTATCCTAAGTGGGCTTGATGTAACATCTTATTTAAGGCTGAGCCCTTGACAGCCATTTGTTCTTACACCTTGACTGGGTCTAGCTCATTATTATCTCTTGTGTGTAGAAGTTTTCTACTAAGGAGAATGAAGGAAAGGGTAAGAGTAGAATATTTGTACCCTTCATTTGTACTTTTATTTAACAATTCTGCTGTCCAAGTGGTAAATGAAACATTTTAAAGTTTCTCTCTCTATTTCTCTATCTCTCCCTCCCTCCCTCCCTTTCCCTCTCCCTCTTTCTCCCCTCCTTTATCCTATCTATCTATAATATTTATGTATAAATATCTGCTTTTATGTATCAAAATGAATGCTTTTCGTACTTACAAGCAACAGAGTCGTCTCTTTTTCTTTTTCTCTCCTGTGTCATGCTCATATTTGTGCAAACAGACACTCATCAGTTATATTCATGTCTTTCTCGTTGATATATATTTTAAAATTACATAAATATATCATATACAGCAAGTAAAAATAAAAGGTATGTTTTGTATCTTTTATGAAGTATTTCTTTTCAGTGTCCCTGAAATTTTCTCCTTATATTTGCACTGAGCTCATTAAATCTCAGTGTGCCATTCTGGAAACCTGGCTCCCGTACTTACTAATTATAAGATCTTTCACTGGATGTTTAACCATTTGCGCCTTAGTTTTCCCATATATATATATATATATATATATATATATATAATGGACATAATAATTGTACCAATCAAATAGTGTTATTAGAGGTGATTTGGTCTAACCAAGTAAAGCAGTTTGAAGAGTACCTGATACTTAGTAACTGCTACAACACTTAAAATATTGCATAGTTTTCAAATGTCTTAAGATGAAATAATCTTATCTCATAGGTTTGTTATCACTCATTACAACGTCGATAAAGGTAAAGTGACACACACCTTTCTGGGGATTGGGGTCGGCAGTGAATCTGAGCATTAGCAAGACGGCTCAGCCAGTAAGGAAGCTAGCCTGACAACCTGAGTTCCATGCTCAGGACACACAGTGCAAGAAGAGAACTGACCCTCAGACGTTGTCCTCTGACCCTTCATACGCACAGCGGCAAGCCCTCTCACACACTAAACAAACAACCCCATAAACAAATGTAACAATATTTAAAAAGAGTAAGTCTAGGTTTTACTGCTGAGCAAGTAGAAACAAGCAGCTACTGCGTCCGAGAGGGGAAAGAAAAAGACAAACATGTTCACAGGAGACAGGTTAGGAGGAGCAGTGCTGGAGGGTGGAGTGTGCGTGTGTGTGTGTGTGTGTGTGTGTGTGTGTGTGTGTGTGAGTGTGTGTGTGTGCATGTGCATGTGTTTGTGTTTGTATGTGCATGTATGTGCATATGCGTGTGTGTGCATGTGTATATGATATGTGCGCACGCGCGTGCATGTGTGTGTGCGTGCGTGTGCGTGCGTGCGCGTGCGTGTGTTGTGTGTGTGTGTGTGTGTGTGTGTGTGTTGTGTGCGTGTGTGCGAAGACCAGATGCTGACATCAGGTGTCTTCCTCCATAAACTGTTTTGGTTAAGTTCTCTCCCTGAGCACAAAGCCCTGTGAACAGCCTGACTGGTTGTCCAGTGCACTCTGGGAAACTGCCTGTTCCTACCCCTCTGCCCTATGCGGTGGAGTCACAGATACCCTCTTCTGAGAGTGACTTTTAATGGGTGCTGTGGATCCAAACCCGTATCCTTATGTTTGTGAAGCAAGCACTTTGCACTCAGAGACATGTCCCAGTGAGTATTAAGTGTTAAAATGTACATTTTTGAGTCACAAAACCCACCAAGCTAACAACCCTAACGTTTATACAGAGGACTTGGTGTAGATCCATGCAGGGTCCGTGCTTGCCAGCTCAGTCTACATACTTTTGTAGATAATATACACAATTATCTACCACTGATCTCTTCTTTCTGAAAATTTGGCCGGACTAAAATATTTCTTATTTTCATGAAAATATTTTTATTGATTTAAATTTCATACAATATATCCTAATCAGTTTTTCCTCACTCAGTTTCTCCCATTCCTCCCCACCTCCCCACCCACCCAAACCCACAACTTCCTTCTCTCTCTCTTTAGAAACAAACAAGAATGAAAAAATCATAAGAAACACACACAGACACAAAATTTTTGTGAATCCTGGTAGTTACAAAAATTTGAATGAATCTGGTTTCTGCCATTCTTTTCTACATCCAGATCTATTATACCAATTACTTAAATCATGAATAAATGTGTCCCTATCAAAATGTCCTAAGTAGACTGTAAGAGTGAATAATAAGAAATCAATCTTAGCAGTAACTGAATTCTCTCTAATTAGACTTAAGAGGCACTCAACATGAGGGGAATTGTGTCTGCTACTAAAAAGCTAACCAACTATTCAGGGCTAGTAAGGTCATAGATCTTGGAGGGGAGCTTAAAGCCACCAATTTGCTAAGCCAGACTAATCCCTAACTAATCCCTAATATTGTCCTTATACACACCGAAAAGTATAGTCCTTAGTCCTTACTAAAAATACATCTCTTTTTAACAAATGAGACCATTACAGAAAAACACAACCAGCTAAAATGCAGAGTTGTGGAGCCCAGTCCCAGCACATACATCTACAAGACAGCTCTTGCATCTAAGGCTCAGGGATCACTGTGCAAGAGGGAGCTAAAAACATAGTAGGAGACAAATTAAACAGGGTGTGTGTGTGTGTGTGTGTGTGTGTGTGTGTGTGTGTGTGTGATTGTGTCTTCTAGGAATGTCTCATCAACATGATTTCCTACCAGCTGAACCAGGACAACAAAGATAGACATGCTAGAATAAATGGGGAAAGCCCAGAAGACCTGAACCGTATTCAAAGAACTATAGGCAACAAAGGAATGCTGAGAGTGGACATAATAGCCTCCCTGAGGAGGAGCAAACAAGTTCATTTTCCAGTACACATAAGTATGTTTTCAGACTGAGCAGGCTGTATTTATGCATTTAGGAATATGTATTTACATGCGTATATATATATATATATATATATGCATACATTAACAATTAATGAAAATAGAGCCCAGAAATTTGCAAGAGAATAGGGAAGGAAATATGAGAAGGTCTGGAGGTAGAAAAAGAAAGGAGGAAATATTTTAATTACATTATAATCTCAAAAATAAAATAAATATTTTTTAAATACTTGGAAGTAAAGTTAACAAAAGAAATAAAGACTTTTATGTAAAAATTATAAAATATTATTGAGAGAATTAAAGACCTTAATAAATGGGAAAATGTCCTAAGTTCTCATATCAACCAATTTAATGTTAAGGTAGAACTATACCTCAAAGTGATCTGCATCTCATGGTCTTCATCAGAATCTCAGACTGCTTTCATGGGGAAATTAACAATTAAATCCTAGGATTTTAAATTTATGGACATGATCTTATAACTATGGTTTTATCGAGCAATACTTTAAATCATCATGCAGGAGGAAAAGGCAAAAAAGATGAACATGCTGTCTTTGATGTTTACATATGCAATAACATTCTCTAGTGCTCCTTATCCATTGTGTTTCTTCATGAGAGCCTCTAAGTCCTTTCCAGCCTGAAGGACTGCATTTCTCTGGACTGCGTTATTTGGTGGAGGTAGGTCTTCTAGTGACAAGTACCTTCAGGTTTTGTTTAACATCAAAATTTGTATTTTCTCCTATTGTTGAAGAATAGTTTGGCTACATGCAGAAATTTTAGTTGATTATCTTTTCTATCGCCATTTTCATGAGGTCATTTCACTGTATTCTGGTCTCTATGGTGTCCATGAAAAATACAAAGTTAATTTCTTAAAGTTACACTTGGAGGCGAATTTCTTCTTAATTGTTGTTTCTGTAGGATTGCCTTTGTCTTTAGCTTTTATAGCTGACTGTGATGTGGCCAGGTATCATCAAATAGTTGGAAGGACCCCCAACTAAATTAAATATCTTAGTTGGGGGTCCTTCCAACTATTTGATTAAATCTGTTCATCAAATTTGGAAAATAATTTGGTGCTGTTCTTTGAAGATACTCCATTGGTCTTTGTCACAATTCTCTTCTTCTAAAACTCCCATTAAGTTCATATCATCATGCTTCATCGTGTCTTAGTATCTGAGCCTGTGGTCACTTTTCTTCAGGTTTTTACACTCATTTATCCCTCTCAGTCGATCTTCCAGCTAACAGATTCTGTCTTCTCCAACTCAGCTCTATTCTTGAGACCGCCTAGTGTATTTTTCAATTTACATATACTTTCAACTTCAGGATATCTACCTGGTTCTCTTATTATTTCTGTCCCTTTACTAATATTTTCTGTTTGTTGAAACATCTTCTCACACTTTCTTTTACTCTTCTCTAAAAAACTTTTAAAACATTTTTGTCTTTTATTGAAAATAGATTTTTTAATATATTTTATGTTCTGATTATACACCCCTTCCCCCACCCAGTTCCTCCCACTCCCTTTTCATCAGCTTCACACTCTTTCTGTTTCTTGTCAGAAAACAAACAAGCCTCCAAGGAACAATAATAAAGTAATATAAGACAAAACTAAAACAAACAGCTAGGAATAGGATAAAATAACCAAAGAACATAAGAGCCAAAGAAAAAGCAAAAGAAACACATATAAATGCAGAGACACACACACACGTTGTCACACACAAGAACACCATAAAAACACAAATAGAAGCCACAATATATCCACAAAGAGCTTGTAAGGTTAAAAAAAAAAAAGAAAAGGCCCAAACAATGAACTTCCAAAGATGTCAATGAGTTTATTTTCTGTTGGCCATCTACTGCAGGCATGAGGCTACCCGTAAGTGAGACTCCCTTGGAGAAAACTAATTTTAACTTATAAGTGGTTATTATTTGATGGACAGTTTCTGGGTTAAGGATGTGGGTGGGGTGTCCACTTCTTTCAGTTCCAGGACCACATTGTAGGCCCTGTGCACCTGCCTCAGTCTCTGTGAGCTTTGTGTTCTAGAATGACTTGATGCCTCCATATCCTCCATCTCTTCTGGCTCTTATACTCTTCCCACCTTTTCTTCCACAAAGTTCCCTGAGCTCTTAGGAGAGGGATTTGGTGGACACATCACTTTTATGGCTGGGTGTTCCAAGGTCTCTCACTCTCTGAATATTGTTTAACTGTGGATCTCTGTATTTGTCCCCATCTGCTTCTGCAGGAGTAGACTTCTCTGATGATGGCTGAACAAGGCATAGATGTATGAATATAGCAGAATGTTGTAAGGAGTCATTTTATTGCTAAGTTCCTTTGGCAGAATAATAATATTTGCTTTCCCCCAGGTACCTGTCCTGTCTAGTATCAGATACTTGGCCACCCATGCAGCATTGGGTATGAGTTCCATGTCATGGAGTGGACCTCAACTCAAATCAGGTATGGGTTAGTTACTCCCATAAGTTGCCTTGTGCCATTATTGCACCAGCAAATCTTGCAGGCAGATCACCATTATAGAACAAAGGATTTACAGTAGCTGGGTAGGTGTTTACCTTTTTTTGGTGGTGTGCAGAGTCCCTTCCAGGACCATGAACACTACCATTCATAAGGGTGAAAGCTCTAAGTAGACCCCATCTGGACTTCTCTGCCTTCAGTAATAGGGCCTTACTGTCAGTTTGCAGGGAGCAACCAATAACTTTGGCAATAGCCTGGGATGTTTATGGTATTCCATTGGACCCCTTTGGCCAAGATGAGATATAACTCATTCCCCATACTGGGAAACTTCATTTAATGATGAGAAATGTCCAATTGGAGCTCTGCCTAACATATTACTTGACAATTTATCTAGATGGCCTTCATAAAACTATCTATTTTAGGAAGCTTCTACTGTATTAGATTTTTCTCAGATGGCCCTCAGTTTTAGCTGTCCCTTCTCACATCCCCTGTACACAGCACTCTTCCTTATTCACACCCATTTGTTCCTACCACTCCTGTCCTATCTCCAGCCATCCATATTGATTAAGCTATATGTTATTGTGCAAACACCATGTTGTTTTTTTATTACAATAGCTTTGTAGTACAATTTGAGGTCAGGGATGGTGATACCTTCAGCAGTTATTTTATGATTCAGGATTGATTTATCTATCCCAGGTTTTCTATGTTTCCATATGAAGCTAAAAATTGTCCTTTCAAGATCTGTGTATCATTGTGCTAAAATTTTGATGTGAATAGCATTGACTCTATGGATGTCTTTTGGTAAAATGATAACTTTAACTATATTAATCCTACTGATCCATGAATATGGCAGATCTTTCCATCTTCTGATATCTTACTCAATTTCTTTTTCCAATGTCTTAATGCTCTATCACACATGTCTTTCACTTGTTTGTTAATTATTCCAAATATTTCATATTATTTTATACTATTGTGAAGGATGTTGTTCCCCTGATTTATTTCTTGGATCATTTGTGATTTGTATATAGGAAGACTACTGATTTTGTGAGTTAATTTAAAAGTGTTGATCATCTGTGGGTGTTTTCCAGTAGAAATTTTAGGGTCACTTATACATACTATCATAATATCTCCAAAAAAATGATACTGTGACTTTTCCCCTTCATATTTGTATCCATTTGATCTACTTTAGTTGTCTTATGGCTCTGACTAATACATTAAGTAATATACTGAATAGATATAGAGAAAGTAGACAACCTTGTCTTATTCTTGATTTTAGTTTCTCTCCATTTAAATTGATATTATCTATGTGCTTGCAATAAATTGCTTTTACTTGTTGAGGTATGTCACCGTATCCATAATCTCCCCAGTACTTTTATCATGAAGGGGCATTGGATTTGTCAAAGGCATTTTCTGTGTCTATTGAGATGATCATGTGGGTTTTGTCTCTCAGTCTGTTTGTATGGTGAATTGTATTTATTGATGATATGTGGAACCATCCTTGCATCTCTAGGAAGAAACTGACTTCATCATGGTGAATGATCTTTCTGATGTGTCTTTGGATTTGGTTTGTAAGTATTTTATGGACTATTTTTGAATCTATGTTCATTAGGGATATTGGTCTGTAATTCATTTTCTCTGTTGTGTATGTGGTTTGGATATTGAGTAACTGTGACTTCATAAAACAAGTTGGGCAATATTTCTTCTGTTTCTATTTTTTGAAATAATTTGAGTATTAGCATAACTCTTCTTTGAAAGGGGTAGAATTCTGCCTTAAACTATCAGGACCTGAACTTGTTTTTATCCAATATAAAATGCTGAGCCTGAAAACATACATACAAGTATTATTATATAGAATGAGCAGGTTATATTATATATTTAAAAATATATATGTACATAAATATACATATATGCACATAAAAAATTAATGAAAAAAGGCCATGTATTTGAAAAGGAACTAGGGGGAGTATATGGGAGAGTTTAGAGGGAGGAAGAGGAAGGAGAAAGTATGTAACTATATTATAATATCAAAAATAAAAGTAGTTAAAATTTTTGAAATAATGAAAGAGTTAATGTTGTAATATACACCAGTATTTAATAAAAATGGATTAAAATACTGAAAGTTGAAAATATCATAGGCTTTATCATTTGATAAATAAGTCCCTGATTAATAAATCCCCACAACAAAAAAACAGAATGGAAAAATATCTTATTAAACTACATAGAATAAAAAAATGCTAATACTTAAATTCAAGATTTAAATATGAAAAATGGTTAGAGAATGTAAGATGAATTGCTAAATGGTCTTATTAATAAAAATCCCAGAGCCAGATATTGGGGTGAAAGCTGAGAGTTCAGAGGAATAGGACAAGCCACAGCCAACCTCACCTTACCAACTTCTTAGCCTCCAGAGAGAGCTACTTCCTGTATACTCATGCCTATATACCTTTCTGTCCCTTGCCATCTTACTTCCTCTCTCTGTCCAGCTATATCACTTACTCTTTCCACCCAGCTCTCTCTTCCTGTCTGTCTGTACAGACCTCCAGACTTCTATGGTTAACTAGTGCTGGGATTAAAGGCATGTGCTACCATGTCTGGCTCTGTTCCCAGTGTGACCTTGAACTCAGGGATCTGGATGAATCTCTGCCTCCCAAATGCTAGGATTAAAGGCATGTGCTACCACTGCCTGACCTCTATGTTTAATGTAGTGGTTGGGTTTTTCCTCTGATCCCTAGATAAGCTTTATTGGGGTGCACAATTAAATATCCCACAAGAGAATATATGATGTAAAAAGAACTATAAGCACAATATAGAGATTCCATTTAAAAAGATGCTTCAAAAATATTTTAAGAAGTATCAAATACATATTAGATGTGTATATGTAGGTCACATGCACTGTGTGTGTCTGTGTTTGTGTGTATGTGCTTATGTGTCCATATTGATCCACATTATTTATAAATCCATTTATAATAATTTTGGGGTCTTTTTTTTTGAGACAGGGTTTCTCTGTATAGTTTTGATGCCTGTCCTGGATCTTGCTCTATAGACCAGGCTGGCCTTGAACTCACAGAGATCCACCTAGCTCTGCCTCCCAAGTGCTGGTATTAAAGGCATGCGCCACCACCGCCCAGGTTCCATTTATAATAATTTATCTATTCCTTGAAATTTATTAATTTAAATTTATTAATAACCCTCAAGTCCTGTCTCTGGTACCTGTAATGGGGCAACCTCTAGGAACTTATCACTTCTGAATATCATTTTTCAATCTTTAAAATAAAGAAAGCCAAATATGTTAGAATGATCTGTACTCTAAGTTTAAGATCATAATATGAGATTTTATGTGTGAGTATGTGAGTATGAATATTTCCCTGTATATAAAAACATGAACAGTGATGGGAATCATAAAGTACCTGAGTTTCTGCACCAACGCAATAAACACTTACAACTTCTCAACTCTGATAGTAATAACGGAAATACACATTAAAATCACAATTGTGTCATTAGTAGATGAACAAAAGTTAAAAGTTCAGTATATAAAATACTGAAGTGATAAATAAGTGAGATTATTATCAACTGTCAGTGGTACAAGATATGAAGCACTGCAAATTTGGTAGAGATAATTCATTATCTATCATGACTGATGGGTTACTTAAAAATTTACTGAGTTTATATTTATTTATTAACACTTGTAAATAAAAATTTGAAATAATTAAAATGCCTATGAGTAGAAAAATAATTTAAATGCTCTAGGTACATATGTTCTCAAAATAGTATGAAAGGTAAGAAAAATGAAAGATATATGTACTTATTTATTGCAATTCTGTTTTATTGTGAAGTGAAAAAATTGGCTGTTGACTATATACACACATTTTTCAGATACAAAATTAATTTATTTTATGCACATATATACATCTGATGTGTGTGTATGTATGTAGATGTCGATTTAGTTTTTAAGTATATATTAGAAAATACCATTGAAAGATATTATTCAAAATCTTAGTGATGGTGCCTCCAAGTTGATAGATGAAGCTTATGTTGGAGCCATTGGAAGGATAACTAGGCTTGTATTGGGAACATTGCTGTTGCTTCTCAATTAACAATTATTCTTAAATATTTTCCTTTATTAAAGGGGACATGTATCTTTCTATCACTTTACAATTTAATATTTATTTTGAATCTTCGACTCAAAGCCTTCACTCACATGAAGATTTAGAATTTTTAGTTTTGTTGATTTTTTTTAGCACAGAAATATTTCCCTACAGTTAAACTCGTTGCCTACCTAATATAAAATCAGCTACCTACATTTTATGTCAAAGAATTGTTCTCTAATAGACGCTAGTAAAATGCACAAAGCCCAGTGCCCACTAACCAACCGAAAATTTTAAATGGCTGTAATAGTATTTATTTCTCAGAAAAACTTAGAGAAATATCTTTCATTTGTTTATTAAGGATATTTGTGAACCTGGCAGCACTGTCAAAACTTGAACAAAATCTATACTTCACTCAGAGGATGTACACTCTACTGTTAGAAATGAAACGGGCTTTATTTTTCCCTGAAAACATGACTTACACTACAACATAAATGACGTTATTTTTCAAGTCTCAAAGTAACTGTTAACATGTGTCCAAAAGATCATTTAATTTATTTTTAATGATTTAAATCTGTTCTCTGGGTCAGAGGCATCTTTTACATCAAGTTGCTTTTACAAATTAATGTTTTGAAGGAAACAGTAAAAGTCAAGTGGCTTAGAAGTAAATTAAATTATATGCTAGTTAAAAGTGTTCAAGAGATGGCTTGAAAATAAATTGCCCATAATACCTGTTAATAAAGGAGCTAAATGCTTTTCTCTATTCTTTGTTAAAAGCAGATGCCTATTTGGCACTGTTTGGAATCCCATTTGCCATGTATATTTTTGATTAATACCATGCTGGGTAATCTGCACTACGTATTCTAGGTTCAGTAACCTCACTGGAAAATAATGAGCCTTCAAGAATAAAAAATATGCTCACTATAAAGTTGCATATTCTGAGAAGCAGTGAACGTATTCAAATGAAATGAAAAAATGAGGTTTTCACCCAGTAAATTTGCTGGAAGTGAAACTTACATTTCTCAATTTGTATTTAGCTGTCAGTTTGAGCACTAAAAGCTGGACGAGCTATCAGCCTTTCGCATCTGTTTTCTATAAATACCTTTTCTTCTCTCATTCAACTGCCACAGGATTCTGTAGAAGTAGTGGTCTTAAGGGAGTTCACCGCAACTGGGATGCAGCCAATGGCAGCAGGTTCACACACTAAGTGGCATCTTCAGGAAAGGACCAGCTCTCATATTTTATGAAACATGTAACATGATTTAGCCGGGGTTGTCAGAAGAGATGAATTCCAGCCAATGCAAGGTAATAAATAGCAATATGTGCTGCACGCATTTGACTTATCACCCCTGGAGTTTCGAAACAAAATTCTTTTGAAGAATTCATTTTATCCGTCATAAACTTTTCTATTGTTTTCCCTGTTTGGGCTGCCTTTGTCATCACAATTCTTACGAAAGTATTCTTCAAAATTATAAATGAAGCAGTATTTTAAAGAATATTCACCTAGGACTTTCTTTCTAGGTACCACTTCAAATAGAAAACTTATAATTATAAAAAAAAGATTGATTTCATTAAATCAAAAGGCAGACAGACAAAAAAACATCTAAAAAGGTGTCTGTCCATGATTAGAGAAGATTTGCTCTGACGGTTTAGTGCAACTGGCTCCCATGAAGCACTTCCTAGTCAGTCTTTTAAACAAAGAGAAGTATCGCTATATTTATCTTTACATATGTGGAATGAATTTTGGAGATTCAGCCATTAGACTGATGAGAACTTCTTAAACAAAAACACACATTTTCAATACAATATAAATATAAATGTGGTTTACTTCCCAGATAATATTCTTTTGACTTTATGGATATTCTTCCTGATGACCAAATTTCTAGGCCTAATAGCAGCTTCCTTTCCAGATGATTAACAGGTAATCATGCTAAGAGTATTCACGTGGGCACATGTGACTTACAAAGTTCAGCTTACATTTCTCTCCTTGTTACTCTCTCTATAAAATCCATGCAAATATTTTGAGATGTTTAAATATCTTAATCAAGAATACCTTGTGTCTAATTAATATTTAATATCAAATTTATAATAATATATCATGTATATAAAATATGCTGCTCACTTTTGTGCATAGAATTATATACACTGTTTTGTTAAGTATGGATTTGCTTTCTGTGTCATGTGGCTACTCACTCCAAAACAGTGCTTGCTTTTTCACTAGTGATTCTATTTTCAAGTTTCTCCTGACATATCCTTTTGTGTTCACAAAGGAAACTTGGAGCGGGCCCCTGTAACAAGGCCCCAGAGACTGAATTTGCAGGAGCCCCTTACATCTCAATAATAGAAAACAAGACTTGGGAATAGATATATCTTCTCCATCATATGAGGAAGGTGAAGGCCACTACTTGAATTATTCATTTAACAGGGAATGGGAAGATTATGTGACCACAGCCCACCTTTGCAACTGAACATTTTAACATCATTATAAAAAACATGTATTACTCATCTCTTACACTACAGAGGCAGGCACCATATAAACTGAATTTATGAAAATTACCCACTATAAATTCCAGATAAGACATAACCAAGAACTGTAAGACAGATAATGAGCATCTACTTATTTAAATCATGTAAATTTATCATTAAATATGTTAGAGGTGAAAGTATATACATTATATTTAATTAAATGTGATTTTTATGGAGGGTTTTGTATCAGCCCTTCTAGAATACTTATTTTTTAGAAAGACATCAGAGCAGAGCATACATTTTTCCAGTTTCTTATTTTATTCAGTTTCCACGTACAAAATTTTCATATCATAAACAAATTATTCTAATTTCTACCATTATTACTTTGGAAAGACATACGTGTGTGTTGCATTGTGTGTGTGTGTGTGTGTGTGTGTGTGTGTGTGTGTGTGTGTGTTGTATAAGCTTTCTTAATTGAAGATAAACTAATGATATTTAAGAAGATTGTACTTGTATTCACATTCAGAACGACTAATTGTTATTCCTCTCTTACTGTCTTTAAATGTGTCTCCTAAAGGAACAACAGAAGCTATAGAGTAAGCGAATCCTTCTTTATTTTTATTTTTGTAAGTCAATAATTCAGTTGCTTGAACTTACCAGCTAGGTCAGATATTTCTTCAGTTCACCTGTTTTATTTTCATGGGGGTCTTATTTATGGTGGGCAGGAGAGAAGCTGAGCAGGTGTATCCTCTATTTATAGTGAGCTCCAAATCAAATAATGAAGGACTAATAATGAGAGGTGTGAGGAGAGTGTGAAAGCCAGATGCTGTGAACAAGAGCAAGGAAACAGTGTCCTCTGGGCACATTGGGGCAGCTGTACATATGAACTCAAGTGGCTGTGAGATCATGTGTAAGATTTGTACAGTTCTGAACCTCATCAAATCCCAGCATGCTGAGAGGAATTGGGTACAAAGTTCTACCACAGACGGAGCTATTGGCAATTATTACCTTTGGGGAAAGGAAGGCTCAGTTTTCTCTTAGAAAAAGAATATATCCCTTGATAATTTGGCCACATTGCATTTGCATGGAAAGCCTACACACCCAAGAATATTTACAAAGCACAGATTGGTCTTGAAGGGAGAAAAACGACCATAACATTGGGTGAAAAGTAGAAAGGAAAGTGGGGATTAATCTGGGAAGCATTATGGGAGGAAAGGTGAATATGATCAAAACATGCATGAAATTCTCAGTTAATAAAAACTATCATTATAGTAAGTACATCAAATATCAGCTATGTTGAAAGAATTTAGAGAACAACTACTCAAGCCAGACTGAAGATTTGCAGCTGACTTCTCACTAGTCAGCCACACTATGAAGATAATGGGAAAAGGAAGATGTGTGTAATTAAGGGCAGTGGACAAAGGAGCATTACATAGAAGAGCAGCCTGTGCAAAGCCTAAGGTACACATGGATTTCATGATTCTGAGAACTGCTGAGGGGAGGTGGGTAGGAAAGGAACAGTATTGACTGTATGGGAAAACTTGTATCCAAGATAAAGAGGTTTCAATTTAATCCTAACCAATCATTAATATATATTATATTATACTTTACAGTATAATATATGTACAAATGTATAAATATATGTATAATGTATGAAGTACATTAAAGTATATACATCAGAAGAGAACGGTAATTGGGTGATAATTTTAGAGAAATAACTCAACTACTGGTATAAAAAAGATAAATTAGAAATGCCAAAGAGCACCTAGAATGACTCATATGCATAATATAGTTTGGATAACAGACATCTAAAGTTGCTAGTGATTTTGTGTGTGTGTGTGTGTGTGTGTGTGTGTGTGTGTGTGTGTGTGTGTGTGTATGGCAGTGATCTTTTCCTGTATAGGCTACAAAGAACACTTATATCCAACACATGTATAGATTGTTGGCATTTTGCATACGAAGATTAGCATTGTTCTACAAAGAGTGAGTCTTTCTAACCACAACACCCTTATTCTAAGTACAACTAAACATATTAGAAACGTATTTAAGACAATGGATATATAAAAAATATTTTCTTAATCAAAAATTTTCAATTCATTTCAATTACAGCTTTAATGTTTGAGTAATTTCCAAATCTTCCTCTGTAAGAGGAAGGTAAGTTTGTAAGAATGGCAGCTCTCTTCTCTTTACATAGCCATTGCTTAAGCTCCATTACTGTTCATGTTCATCAACAATGGAATGATAAACTCTATCATCTCTCTAAAGTGAAGGGTGAATTATTGTGTAACAGTGGGAACATTTCAAGTCTGCAGAAATGAAAAGAAGGAAGAGCAGGAGGGTCGAGAATGGGATTACTTCAGTCATACTGTAAGAACTCATTCCTATCTAACTTATCACCTAGGTTACTGAATCTACCTAATACTTGCTTGAGAGTGACTATACCATAGAAATCTTTAGGCACTAACAAGGAACTGAGATACAACATTCTTGGGCCAACTTTCATGGTACTCTGAGTTATTTATATTCTGAATTATGTACCTTCTCTTGCTTGTAACAAAGGTGATTTGGAGCATAACTTATATTTTCAGGAAACATATATAATGAAAAAGGGGGTTGAGAATGAGAAGAAACAATATTAAAACTGTGAGTTGAATGTTGGATGTTGCCACATTCCGTCAGTAATAGAACATTAAGATTATTGCCCTGTGGTAAAATTGAGATGTCAGAACCATGCTCATATCCTTTGTGTATTGTTTCACTTATTTGCAATATTTTATGTCCGAGATACCTTAAATGCCTGTGAATTCAGCTCAATTAAAAAGCAACCACCCAGAAGATAGGTCTGAAGAAGTTACAGAGAATTCATCGTGGATAATATTTTAGTCAATATAATAATTGGTAGCCAACAAGATGTATCAGCATGTTAAAGTGCCTGCCAGCAAGCCTGGTGACCAGAGACAAATCCTCTGAACTACATGGAAGAAGGAAAGAACAAACTCCCACAAGCTGTCCTCTGAATTCCACACAAATGCACACGGGTGCATTAATAAAGTTCCCATGAGTTTGAGCTGCATATCATCACAATGACAAGCTGCATGTGGCTAAAACATGTTTTTCCATAGAGACATGTAAATAAATAACAATAGCCAGTTGTAATGAATAATCTGAAGTAAACTCACTTCTATCCACTACACCTGGAAGGGACATGAAGGAACATTCCAAGAACAGTCCCATGCTTTGGAAGAAACTGAAGTCACAAGCTCCTGTCTTGTTTCCTTGGAGTTTTCCCACAAACACTCAGAGTTCCCCTCATATGACTCCATTCTTGGACCATTTTCTGACACAGTACATCAGGCTTTGAAGACAGACATGTGGCATAGGAGCCTGAA
The DNA here is from genome assembly GCA_902168405.1 of Peromyscus aztecus. Taxonomy (NCBI): domain Eukaryota; kingdom Metazoa; phylum Chordata; class Mammalia; order Rodentia; family Cricetidae; genus Peromyscus; species Peromyscus aztecus. Next base: position 18,888 of record CABHPQ010161667.1, on the reverse strand, counting down.
GTTGTGACCAGAAAATATTCCACAGTGAAGGCAACCCCACAAACATGCTACCTTTGCCTAGGTAGGTTACATAGGATCAGGAATGTGTAGAATTTAAAAATTTAATACAATGAAAATGTCACGATTATATGTTACCTACACATTCAATAATAATTCAAATTTCAATGGAGTTCTCCAAAGAATTAGAAAAATACTTCTAAATTTCATATGGAAATACGAAAGGCCTATACCAGTCAAAACAACACAAAGCAAAGGGAATATGCTGAATCTGTCACAAGCCCCCAGATTATGCTGTGAGCTACAGTGACAGAAATGCCAACCCTGGCACAGATACATAGAGCAATGTAATAAAATAGAGGGTCCAGAAGTAACCGAAAACTACAACTACCTAAAAAATTAAAGGTATCAAAAATACACTAGAAAAAGTTAGCCCCTTAACAATTGGTTCTTGGAGCCGGGCGGTGGTGGTGCACCCCTTTAATCCCAGCCCTCGGGAGGCAGAGCCAGGCGGATCTCTGTGAGTTCAAGGCCAGCCTGGGCTACCAAGTGAGTTTCAGGAAAGGCACAAAGCTACACAGGGAAACCCGGTCTCGAAAAACCAAAATAAATAAATAAATAAATAAATAAATAAATAAATAAATAAAAATAAATAAACAATTGGTTCTTGGATACCTGGATGTCCAGAATGCACAGAAAACAATGGACCACAAAGCTCTATATAAAACGGGAAACAGCAAAATTCCCAGAGGGAAATATTCCAGGATATAACTGTAGGCGAGGACATACATAAAATGACTCAAGTAGCATAGAAAACAATCTCAAGAAACGGGGAAGGGAAATCCATGGAGCTAGAAACATCATCACAGCAATGGAAACTGTCAGCAAAGGGAAGAGAGCCCACAGGGAGGAACCCCTTTGCTACCTAGATTTCAGGCAGTGGCTAAAATTTCAACTATATAAGATTCTACAGAAAATAAAGACCAGGTAAAAACTGAAAAAGTAGTTCTCCAAAGAGAAAATGACCAGTAAATACATTTTCATTTTAATGTTCATCATTGGCCATCAGGAAATGCAAATTAAAACTGCTTTGAGATTTGATGTGCTGCAGTGGAGGGATTGACACAGACAGCAAAGGCTGGTAAAATGTGAGGAAGAGGAATCCTTGCACAGTGCTGTTGGGATTACCAACTGGTACAGCCACTGTGAAAATCAGACAGTTCATCCCTACGACTCCCGCTATATGCCAAAAGGAATCTGAATCAGCACGTCACAGAGATATTTGCAAATCCATGTTTCTTGCTGTACTATTCACAATAGCTAGGAAATGGAACTCGCCCAGATATCCATCAACTGATGCATAGATAAAGAAAACATGGGACATACACCCAACAAAATTTCACTCAGTTTTCAGGAAAAGTGAAACCATGACATTTGTAAAAAAGAAAATGGATGGAAATAGAAATTATTATGTTAACTGAAGCAAGCAAACCAGATTCAGAAGAAAAATACTGCATGTTTATCTCATAAGCAGAACGTACATTTGAATTTTCATATATGTCTAAATGTATTTATATGAGTCACAGATGTAAAAGGGGTCCACGAGAGAGGAAAATAAGACCTTACAGAAGGAGAGAGAAGCACAATGCCTATGGCATGTCAGCAAGACAGAGGCAGAGAGAAGGAAGGAAGGAAGAGGTGAGCAAGATGGAGTCTGGGCGTGGAGAAGGGGAAGAGCAGCAAAAACAAAGAATTTCTGAAACTGCCAAGTTGAAACCCATTACTTTGTGTGGCAATGTTTTTTAAATAAATACTTTTTTAAAAATTATATTTAACCACTACACATATTTTTATCCTAGCTTAAATCACTAACAAAAAGCCTTTTGGAAAATATTTTCTACTCTAACATATGAAATACTTTTAATCACAATGACACATATTTTGTCTACTGCTACATCCAAAAGATAAAATATATAATATTTATAAGTATCTTCTCAAACTAACCAAGTACCAGTATACATACAGAATAAGTTTCTCTAAAATGAAGACTGAAAGAATAATGGTACAATTATACTAGTGAAACTATCAACACTGAAACTTCCAATGGAAATGACAGACATCAGGTTTTGATTATTGATTTATTATCATAGAATTCTAGAAACGTTTTGTTTGCTTCCCCAAAAGTTACATATTCTGTATTTTAAAATAATGCCTGAGTATGAGGACTTAGAAACATTAGCAGTCCTCACAATGGTATAATGGCCCTATGATATCTTCCCTAAATCCGTTGATAACATTTCATCTTTCTCCTCAAACACATGAAGAACACTGCCAAATAAATATCACCTTTAACATGTAAGCCATGTCATACATTCTGAAAAATAATTGTATGTATATAATCACGATTACTGTTTTCTAGATTTATTTTGTCTTATCGCATCGAATATGAGAATTTCTGAATTTCATTGTTTACTTTTTAGTTTTATGCTTTTATTCTTTAGCCTTTAGAGTTACTTTTATTTTTATGAGTAAAGCTTAAGGCAAAGCATGTTTACACAAATACTATTTTTATATTTCTACATGCAAAAGTTAATAACTAATATCAGTAAACAGTGACATAAATTCAACTGAGCTGCAAGTTTTAAAAAACTGATGCAATGATTATTTTAGGTACTTTTAGATGTTCGGATATAAATCGTGTATTTACATTTTTTTCCCTCACCTCCTTCAAACTTCTCCCTCACATCTTTCCAATGCCTTCATCACCCCCTTCTTCTAAAATTCATGGCCTCGTAATCTTTCTTAGTGTCTACATATATACATATACACATGTATATGTGTGTAAATGTGTATACATGTATATATAACTACACACATATGTATGTATATATGTGTGTATATATACATATATGTATATATATATATATATATATATATATATATATATATTCTTCAATACAACCTACCTAGTCCATTTAGTGTTGCCTATGTGTGTATGATGTTAGAGCTGATCAGTTAGTGTTCAATAACCATTAGGGTAAGGGTGCTGTTCCCTGGGAAAGACCATTGCTCTTGCTCTCAACACTCCCCAGTTTCCCACAGCTCTTTGTCTAGGTCGAAGCCCCAGGAGATTTCCCTTTTCCATCCTAGCATGTCTCCCTGCATAATGTCATGAACATTTTGTGTTTTCTATGTATCCTTAATATGTAAAATAACAGGAATTCTGGATTTTACTTTATGTATGTATGCATGTATGTATGTATGCATGTATGTATGTAGGTAGGTAGGTCACAAAAGTAGAAGGGGGTATACATGTAGACATTAAGGGATAGTACTACATTTTAGTTACATTTTAATAGTGGAATAGTTTGTTATATTTTGCTATCAATATTAGAGTATGAATGAACTTATTTGAAGAAATTTTAGCTTCTGTTTATTTACAATGACATTAGAAATAAAAATATGATATTCAACTCAAATTTCATTTATCTGTCACAATATGATTATAAAACATTATGTTACAAATGCAATAATTATGAACTAATATGGCAATTTATTTGAAATATCATCATCACTATATATTTTGTCTTTGTTTATGTCTATCTTGCTGAGAAAAAAAATCTCAGATTTCTATTTTTATATATTCTCCACAATAAGAAGTCAGATTTCTTCATCATTTTTTAAGAATCAATTTTCAAAACAAATAAATAAATGTAATAAAAAAAAAAAAACGTGATGGCCACAGAGTTAACTCTGTTGGAAAAGGCACTTGCCACCAAACTTTCTGAAGACCTAAATTCAAACTCTGGGATCCACATGATTGGAAAGGAAGAAAAGAGTCCCAAAATTGTCTCGTGACTGCAACATTCACACTGTGGTAAGAGCACACGCACGCACGCACGCATGCACGCACACGCACACACACACAAGCACACACACACACATGCACACATAATAGGTGACAAGACAGGGAGAGATTATCAGTAAACATAAATATCTGTGTTTACATGTAAAATTTCTGCTCTGCTATGTTTTATCAACTTGTGAGGGACAATATGTAATTTATTCTTTTATCTTATACTTGGATCGATGAGAATGGGAAATCAGTTGATATGAACCAATCTCTGGATATCAAAAATAAATATTTCTTGTATTAATTTACGGAAACCTTAGCTTATGTATTAGCCTGGTGTTCTTCCTGTTGATTTCATACCTTGTGTACAATGTCCCTGATAAATGAGCATTAATCCCTCACTAAGAGGATGTTGATATTTGGAAGAAAATAAATTAATTTTGTTGCCTCATGCCAACTTGATAACCCAATTATTAACTTTTTATTTCTTTATGTCTGATATCTACCTGATCTCTGGATGCATCTGGATAATAACACTTAACATTTTTATGAATTTGACAAATTTCCAGAAACCACCATCAGCAGCAGATTCAGGGGGAAGTGCAACATGCAATCTAAAGGGGGCAAAGTGAACAATTTTTCCCTAAGAAAACTAGGATGCTGGGTGGCAGCTCTTGGGGCACATATCTGTATCAGATGGGCCCGCCCTGCACAGTTGTCCTGGAAGCAGCTGCCTAGCAGGTCCCGTGTTGTTTCTATAGGCACCTGATTTTCTTGGCTCTTCGCTCCTTTGTCGCAGCCCCAAGCAACCCAGAGGATACTGAGCTCTCCGGAAAGAGCTGTTTTAGTAACAGGTTTTCCTGAGGGAGTACAGACAGCAAACTTCACTTGGACTTTATTCTCCAGGGGGGATGCTTGGGTTGGAAAAAGAGCAATGACTTGGTATAATAGTTTTTACAATTATTTTTTAATTTGTTTTAATTTTTGGACAATTTTAAACATGAGTGTTATAATTACATCATTTCTCTTCTCCCTCTTTCCCCTCCAACTCCTCCCACCTACCCACAACTCCCTTTCAAGTATTTTTAAATTAATGACCTCTATTTTTTAATTATGATCATTATACATATACTTCTTTAATTATTATCATTTAAATATATTATATATAATTCTAATAAATCTCAGTAGGATAACCCATGTTTGGACATGACCCCTTGGATAACCTATCACTGTGGTCGTTCCTGATGAAAAGTAATTCTCTCTCTTTCAGCAGCCAGAAACTGCAACTTTTCATCTAGGAGTGGAACCTTGTGAAATTTCCCTGGCTTTTCTGGTTATATAATCATATTGTTGATATTTCATGAACACAACTTCCTTGTCATGATTCAAAGACAGGCCTCCTGGTCCCCTATAACCTACATTACACTCTCTCTGAATGATTTTCCCTGAACCTTAGATGTAGGGGGTGTGTTGCAGGTGCTTCAGTTGGTATTGGGCAGCCCATAGCCACTTATTCTTTATACTTTGAGAAGCTGTAGATCTCTGTGATAGTCTCCATCTTCTCCGTCAAGACACTACTTGGATAAAGAAAGAGTAAGAGTTGCAGGACAGTGGTGGCGCACACCTTTAATCCCAGCATTGAGAGGCAGAGGCAGGCGGATCGCTGTGAGTTCGAGGCCAGCCTGGACTACAGAGCAAGTTCCAGAACAGCCAGGGCCACATACAGAGAAACTCTGTCTCAAAAACATAAACAAACAAACAAAAAGAGTGAGGGTTATGTTATGCTTATCTGTAGGTATAACAATAAATACTCAGAATATAGTTAGAATTTATACTGGTTTAGGAAATGACAGGAGTAGTTTATCCTTTGGGGTCTATGGCCTCCCTAGACCCTAGTTATCTAGATTTACAGTCACAGAAATAAATTTCCTCCTGTTCATCAGGGCTTAAGTCCAAGAAGACAGCTGTGGTTACCACCAAGATAAAAGTACCGCTATCATACCATAGGATATCTTGCCAGGTTGGCCCTTGCTAGGTTCATAGGCTTTAAAAGTGGGTAGGACTCTTAGTCAATTATTGAATTCCTCTGTCCCTTGGCAACTCTCATAGAACCTTTCCATACTAGGAGAGCTCAGTTCCAAATTAATTCCTAGGTGTGATGTTTTCACCAACAGGATCTTACCTTCAAATTCTGGGAGACAGCCAAGGGTAATGACAATACCCTGTTTTGTTTGGGAGAATCTATTGGAACTCCTGACCAATGAATACAAGGAAAATTTCTCATTCCTGACGATGGATTCTTATTACAGAGTCTATGGATCTTGGGGAGTGCATTTTCAAACATACTTTGTGTTATTTATCTCTCTTTCCTCTCTTGTGAGGGTCCACAAAGATTCCAACTTGTGGTTTGTTTCCATCTTGACTCAAGGTCAGAGAGTCACAGTTTGTGTTGTTCTCCAAGGCTGCATAACAGGATGTTTTGGCCAAAGGCATGGTTGCCAAGTGTTTTATGCTTCAAGTTCTAATTATAAGATGCTTTGTCATAAGGCGTGGTTACCAGTTGTTTAGGGAATTTAGAAAGGGTCTACACTTGTTTGTACCTTGATCTTGAAAGTGCTTGCTAGTGTATAAAATCCCATTAGGAACAAACTTGAGGAGACTGGGTATTGACCCAGGACCCTCCCATAGCTACCCTGTGTCTCTATCTTTTTCTTTGTCTATGTCTATATATTTTCCTATCTAACATTTCTCAATCCCTCACTCCCCTGTTCAAGGACCCTTCGACGTGTCAGGGCTGGACCCCGACACTCTCTCCCCCTGTTCTAAGCTTCCTCACATTTTTTTATTTCTGTACAGGTCAGAGAGCTGGAGATAAAAACTGGAAACAATAGAAGGGGAAGAATGCTTGTTAGAGCAGTCTCCATTACTGTCACTGACAGATAAAGCATGAAGATTTCAAACACAGTAGTAAGTGTGTAGTAACTTGAGCACTGCCCCAACATTTTTCTGTCTCTCAGTCAATGTTGGTTTCTTATCTTCAATTGCACTCTTTCTTTTCTTTTCACCTAGAGTTTGCAGCAATCACATGATTTTCTTCCATAGATAATCTTTGCAAGAGTTCAGCAGACATAGCAGTAAGGCCTACGAGGTCACGCACAAGAGAAGAATGTATATTTTCACACACATGCACACAGTTGTCCTTACACAGTCAAATGATTTCTCCTTTTTGCCTTAAAATGATAAATACTAAACAAAAATTAACTACCTTTTAAAGTACACACAATAAGAAATCTCTTTACAAGCCTAAGAAGCATTTTATAGATGCATATATTGTGTACTATTTCTAAAATACTTATCCCTGGAACTTGTGAAAGTTTTAATATATTGTAATTATTATACCAAATAATTTTCTGTCAAATTATGTTAAATATTTTATTTTTTATTACTACTTATCTCTTTTTATTACTATCTATTATACTACTGTTTAGTGGGTATATAATTTAACATTATACTTTCTAAGTAAAAGAAATTATAGCTTAATTACCAAAAATAGTGTTAATCATTAGAATTCTTAATTAGGGTTTAGTAATATTGACATCAATTCTTGGTACAAACTACAAATATATTTCTACACTTGATAAATAATTGAAATAATGTTAAAATGTTGGTAATACATTTCTTTATATTTCATATAAGCATCAACTTACATGGGGAAAACCTATAGAATAGGCTAAAGTAAAAAAAAAGGCTAAGTACAGGGTAAGGCAAAAAATAGAAAATTTCAAAAATCTTTATCAATGAGGTCTTACCTTCAAATTCAAGAAAGCAAGCAATGACCCCATGGCAATAGAGATAACCATATTATTTTGGGGTCTCTGACTGTCATGACCAACAACTCTAAGGAGGTTTAACATGCCTGGTATTGGGATTTGTGCGATATCTGTGTATGCTCTTGGAGAACATTATCATGCCAAGTTTAGTAAATATAATGACATACGTGTGTGTGTGTGTGTGCGTGCGTGCGTGTGTGCATGCGTGTGTGTGTGTGTGTGTGTGTGTGTATACACATACACATATACTATACATGAATTTTTAAATAAGCATGAAATAATATGTTACTCAGTGGCAATAATAAACATCCATATTGCTTTTCATCCCTCCTCCCCCCCCAGCCTTGCGTACTGTCCTCCCTCTTCAGATCCTATTAAATTCTGTCCCCTGTGTGTCCCATTCCCCCTTTCACAGCACCTGTGTCTTACCTTCCATTGCCTTCTGTAGAGCTGCCTCTCCTCCCCTTTCTGGCCCTCTTTGACTTTCCTAATTCTATAGTCACACCATGGAGTATGCTCACATCTAGAAATTCAGAGCTGAGATCCACAAATAAGAGAGAACATGCAGATTTTGGCTTTCTGGGCCTGAATAGCCCCATCCAGTATAATATGTTTCAGATTCATCCATTTACCTGCAAATTTCATTATTTCAGCTTTCATGATGGCGGAATAGGATTCAATCATGTATATTTATCACATTTTCATTGTTCTTTCATCAACTGAAGGACATTTAAGTTGTTTTCCTTTCCTAGCTATTGTGAATAGTGCAGTAATAAACATGGTAGAGCAAATCTGTGGAATGGGATGCTGAGTCCTTGTTCATATGCCAAAGGTTGTTAAAGCTGGGATAAAACAGTGGATGAGGGCTCCTATTTTCCCATATCCTATACAGCATTTGTTGTCAGGTGTTTTGTTGGTTATAACCATTCTGACTTGGGTGAGATGAAATCTCAAAATTGCTTTTGATTTTCATTTCCCTAAATGCTAAAGATTTTGAATTCTTTTAAAGTTAGTTTAGTTACTGCTTCTGCTTCTTCTTCTTCTCCTCCTCCTCCTCCTGCTTCTTCCTCTTCCTCTTCCTCTTCCTCTTCCTCTTCCTCTTCCTCTTCCCCTTCTTCTTCTTCTTCTTCTTCTTCTTCTTCTTCTTCTTCTTCTTCTTCTTCTTCTTCTTCTTCTTCTTCTTTCTCTTCTTCTAACTTGCTGCTCTGGTAATGTACTTTTGAGCTGGTGTTTTCTTGATTCTTTTTTAGTTCTTTGTATATTCTGGACTTTAATGCCCTGTTAGATGTATAGCTGCCATAGGCTCCATGGGCTTCTCTTTATGCAGTTGCTGCACTAAGGCTTTTTAGTTTTATGAGATCCTCTTTATCAGTTGTGGGCTTTAATCACTAAGTGAATGGACTATTATTAAGAAAGTCTTTCTTACACCTGTGTCTTGTAGGGAATGGCCTATATTTTCTTTTAGCAGTTTCAGCATTTCAGGTTTCACACTGAAGTTTTTGATAATTTTGATAATTTGATAATTTGAATTTTTGATAATTTGATAATTTGATAAATTTTAATTTTTGTGCAGAGTGGTAGATGAATATGCAATTTCATTATTCTAAATGTGGGTTTCCAGTTTCTTGGGCACTATTTGTTGAAGATGCTGTTTTATCTTGTGTGTATTTTTGACATCTTCATCAAATACCAGATATTAATAGTTACATACATTCATTTTAGGGTCTTCTTTTCTTTTGCAAGTGTTATATTGCAAAAATTTAGAAATTATTGGCACAGCCTATCATAAGAAGTAATTAAACATTAATCTAGACCAAGTAGATACAATATTTAATAGAAATTAATAATTAGAAGAATTTGATCATCTACCAATAAATAATTACAGACTTCATTGTTTTTTTTCATACCTTTCAAGTAAGGTTTAGAATCTTACTGATGATATTTTCATAAAAATACACACACACAAAAAAAAATGTGTGCATCTGCCTTAGATTTTCTGTCTCTGTGAAGAAACACTATGATCACAACACTCATAAAAAAATGTAATTGGGCTGGCTTACAGTTCAGAGGCTTAATCCATTGTCATCACAATAGGAAGCATGGTGGCATGGAAGCAGACATGGTGTTGGAGAGGTAGCTGAGAGTTCTACATCTGTGTCAGGGACAAGGACAGAACCTCTAGTTAATGGAAAAATACAGAACCCCGATAAGACAGGGAACTAGATCATCTTACAGTCAGGTTGCCTAGCAATAGGACATTGAATAGAGCCCTTGACCTTTCCACCCTGTAAACATCATACATAAACATCCTGTTAGCTTGCCCCACCCTATGCAGATAACAGCTTCTTGCCCCCTCCACCCTGCAGGAATTATATAAACCCTCCTGGAGAAAAATAAAGTTGCACCTTGATCAGAAATCTTGTCTTGGTGTACTTCCTTTGTGTCTCCTGTCCCTATCATTCTGTCCTTAGGGTGGTCGAGAAACCATTGAAACCCTGCTGGCCGGGGCAACTGGCGCCCAACGTAGATGAAACTACCTCTTGAGGATCCGGAACATCGTCTCCCAGAGGAAAGACCAAGGCCTTGGTGAAGTTGTTGGATCCCCCTGAAATTGCCTGGTTCAGGACAGCGATCCCGGAGGAAAGCAGAGGTGACGCAGGTAAGAAAGTGACGAGCCATGGGACAGGCAACTTCGTCACAAGATTTATTCCTTTCTGGCCTAAAAGAGGCCCACAAGACACGAGGAACTAGGGTAAAGAAAAAAGATCTTAAAGCCTTTTTTGATTATATTATGGACATATGAAAAAAGATGGGTACGCCTTGGGGACTGTTTAGATGATTACTACAGGACTTTTGGACTAGAGAAGGGTCCCGTCACCACATTTTCTTACTGAAAGCTTATTAATGACATTCTTAGGGTCTATAAACATTCCCCTGACATACAAGAGGCTATTAATATAGGAGAAAAAATCTTAAAAGAAGCCTTCCGCTCCCCCTCTACCTGCCCTAAGACCCCCGAGTGTTTTCTCATCTGCCTTCGGTCTGTCCCTCGGATCACGACCTGCGCTCTATGGAAGAGGGGACGCTCATGACTTTTAAACCTAAGAATCCTCAGGATTCCACCCCTGCCCATCTTTATCCCTCTGTTAATAATTTTACCTCTAACTCCCCTCTAGACCCCACCAAGGAGGCTTCCCTAGAGAAAGGGGTGGCCCGTTACCACAATCCGGACTGGCCCTCCTGCAAAAATCTCCCCTTAAAACAGGAGTCCTTGGGCCCTTTTAAACCACCTCAAAAATCTCCAGTGGTTCCCCCTTCCGCAATGCCCCCTCCCTATGTTTCTCTGTCTTCCCACTTTTGCGGGCCGTTCTTGATGAGTTGGCTCCCCCGTCCCAGATCTCGGCTCACTGCGATGGGCCATCCAGGTCTGAATATGTCAGAGTCTGTTTGGGTGTTGGCGCTGCCCTTGCCATGGGATTAGCAATTGGTGCCGCCCTGAGGGCTTCGCAACAGCCTGGAGCCCGCACCTGTTACTTCTGCAAACAACCCAGACATTTCGCTAGGGAATGCCCCCAGAAAGGTAACAGCCTCGCGCCCTTAGCCCAGCTGGCCCAGGAGGCTGCCTCTATAAGGCCCCTGCCTTCCACTCTATGCCCCTGCTGCAACAAGAGCCGTCACTGGGCTAGAGAATGCAGGTAACAAGGGTACCTATTTTGAAGTTTTGGCACAGGAAGAGGTCCGGCAGCCAGAGAGTAAATGGCATTGGCAGATGAGGAAGGCTTGATTTTTGGGTGCTCACTCTCTGGACCTGCTATTGGACTGCTATTCATCGTCATGGAAGTATCCAGACTAAATGTGCTTCCAAGTCTAGGAACATCTCCTCTAGGTTCCATTTGTGAAGGCAATGAGAATGGAGGTGAGTGCCGATTGGTCAGTTCTCTTCCATTCCAAGGATCACTAGGGCTTGGGGTAGCTACTGGTACTTTTGGGATTTGCCAAGGCAACCATGAGTGCCCTGGGAGGCTAGAGGGAACAGGGGTGTCAGTTTGTCTCTTGATGGGCAATCACCTGGTGTACAAGGTTGGGACCGTCTCTGAGATCGTGTTTCTGCTCCAACAGAGTAAGGCTGGTCTGGAGGGGGTGGTGGTGGAAGATCTCGAAGTGTGGAAGGTATTGGCAATGGTTCGTCTTTATGAAGGGAGCCAGAACCAGCCTTGAAAGTAGTTCCCAAAACTGAAGTGCTGGCAGGACCAGATGCTTGCTGTTGTAGAAGGTCAAGTCTTGGTGGCACTGGAGGGAGGGAAGCTTGTGGGGCCATGGAGAATGGAGAGGAAGGCCTTTCCACCTTGGTACCTGCCAACTCCTTCATCATGAAGAGAGAGTCAGAAAGGCCAACAGAAAGAAGGAAAGTCTGAGAAGGCCAGCAGCCTTCTGATTCTCATAATGTGAGGTAGGAGAACATTTAGCATTAACACCATTGCTGATCATCACAGAAAGACTAAATCCTGTTAATGGTGCCATAAAAGAGATGCGCTCTGCTCCCAGATGGTTACCAGAATGCCTGGTTGGAGCTGTAGATATACCTGATCTGCCCAGGAGAGATAGCCCCTCTCCTGAGGAAACTTCTTCTGTTTCAAATGCTGTCCCTCCGGCAAGCCCTCCAGGCTGTTGTTCTCACCCACAACAGCAACCCCCACCAGCCCTTTAGCTCTGTTATCACTCTGCTCCACCCTTTTATGAAAAGAATGGCTGTTGATTTAGTTTGTGTAGTGTGTGGGTCACCAACTTCCGTTCCCTTTCCTTGGAGTTCCATTGGCTGAGCTCTAGCAAGCGTGTCAGTTAGAATGGCACGTGAAAAAAAAAAAGAAAAAGAAAAAAAAAAAGATGGGGAAACGATCTTTATTACTGATTAATAATACTATGTTGGCTTTTCAGAGTTCCTGTGGGGGGACAGTGGGAACTTTGCAGCAAACTGTGTTTGAGATCTTTCATACAGCATACACAATTCCCATAGTCAATCATGTTCTGGGCTGAGCAGGGACACTGCTTATCACAAATCCAGTCTGACAGCAGGGGCCATGTTTCCAAGGACAGTGCTGAATTTTCATCCAAAGTGTCAGAAAGACTTGTTGGACTTGCTGGCCTTGGTGTCACAGGCGGTCATAGCCGTGTTGGGCCAGCTTGACACAGTCTGTGGCTGGCAGGTAGCACAGCCAACAGGGCAGCACCAAAGAGAGGGCAACCATGAAGGACCAGCGGGCACAACAGTTGGAGCGGGAGCAGGAGCAGGGATGGTCAGTGCAGGAGCCCTCATCATCTTCATTGGTGCAATGGTAGAAGATGCCTTGTACTAGGCACATGCATGTGCCATAGACCCAAATCTTCCTTGCTCAGTTGATTCTAACCTTCTGCTTATAAAGATACTCTTTTTAAAAATCCTGTAACACTGATGGCAGAGGAAGTTCACCGATCCCGTCATATGTAGTGCACCTGCAGACCACTGGGTCGGGTCGCTGTGTTGCCACTCAGGGCACTCAGGTTCCTTCCACCCAGACTAACATATTATTCCTCAGATCAATTCCTAGGTCTCTAGGAAGAGAAGCTGCACTGAGACGACTGCCTTGACAGGAACCTGTTACTGACATCACCTTAGCAGTCCTTTTGGGGTTGGAGCAGCAGGAACAGGCACAGGGATTGCCTCTCTGGTCCTGTCCAACCAACATTATTTGACTGTCCATAGGCGAGGATATTGCCCAACTTGAATGGGGAATTTCTGCCCTTGAGTCATCCCTTTCCTTCCTAGCTGAGGTAGTTTTACAGAACAGGAAAGGCCTGGATCTCCTCTTTCTACAACAGGGTGGCCTTTGTACTGTGCTCAAAGAGGAATGTTGCTTCTTTACAGACCACACCAGGGTAGTTAGGGACAGTATGGCTAAGGTTAGAAAAGGACTAGAAAAAGAGAAAAAAGAAGAACAAGAGCTTGGGTGGTTCTAGAATTGGTTTTCCGCCTCCCCTTGGCTAACAACCCTTCTTCTCTCCCTCCTAGGACCTGTTGTAGGCCTGCTCTTGGTCCTTGCCTTTGGGTCGTGGGCACTTTCCCGGCTCACTCGGTTCATCCAAAGCCAAATAACAGACCTGCAGGCCAGGCAGCTCCAGGTTCATGACCACCGCCTTAATATGCAGGACTCCGGGGTTGAAATTTCCCCTGAGGAGAGATGCCCCACACAGACCCTTTCACTCGGGGGAGGCTGCACCTGTGTGTGGGAAAAAGGCTCGCTCAAGGCATGATTGGAGTGCAGCTGGGACTGCACAGGCTGGGGACCATGGTACCCCCAAATCCCGAGAGCCTGGATTATATGCCCATTGCATAGCAGTTGTGCAGTAGCAGTCTTGCGCTTACTCATTTCCGCTCCCTCAAAAAACTGCACAGTTCATTGATTCCCACACTATGGGGACGCCTGTGGTGCTTGAGTCTGGAGAGACATTCCCTCTCAGACCCTTTTTCACAACCTTTAGAGGGACAGGGCCTCTGTAATCCTCCATGCAAAGCCTATTACAGAGCCTTCCTTTTAGACCATTCGAACCTGGTTTATGTTGGCCCTTAGATTTATTACTAAGAAGCAGGAGATGTCAGGGACAAGGACAGAACCTCTAGTTAATGGAAAAATACAGAACCCCGATAAGACAGGGAACTAGATCATCTTACAGTCAGGTTGCCTAGCAATAGGACATTGAATAGAGCCCTTGACCTTTTCACCCTTTAAACATCATACATAAACATCCTGTTAGCTTGCCCCACCCTATGCAGATAACAGCTTCTTGCCCCCTCCACCCTGCAGGAATTATATAAACCCTCCTGGAGAAAAATAAAGTTGCACCTTGATCAGAAATCTTGACTTGATGTATTTCCTTTGTGTCTCCTGTCCCTATCATTCCGTCCTGAGGGTGGTCGAGAACCCATTGAAGCCCTGCTGGCTGAGGCACATCTGGATGCACAGGCAGCAGCAAGAAAGTGAGACGTTGGGTCTGGCTTGAGCATGAGACCTCAAAACCCATCTCTAGTGACACACTTCTTTCCACAAAACCACACCTACTCCAACAAGGCCACACTTTCTAAGTGTTGTTCCCTATGAGCCTTTGGGGGCCATTTTCATTTAAACCATCACATTCTACTCCCTGGCCACCATAGACAGCATCCATATCATAATGCAAAACGCATTTAGTCTAACTTCAAAAGTTTCCATAGTCTATCACAGTATCAGCACTGTTTAAAAATTCAAAAATCAAAGTCTCTTCTGAGACTGATGCAATCTCTTAACTTTAATCTCCTATAAATAAAAAATGACAAAAAATCAGATCACATACTTCCAACATATAATGGCACAGGAGAGACATTACCATTGCAAAGGGGTGGAAAGGGAGCACAGTGTGGAAATACTGGACCAAAGCAAGACCTAAAGCCAGCTGGGCAAACTCCAAACTCTACATCTCCATGCCTGATGTCAGTGCACTCTTCAGTTCTCCAACTCTTTTCAGCTTTGGTGACTGTAGCACACTTCTTTCTCTTGGCCTGTTTCCACTCCCTGTTAACAGCTTTCCTCATCAAGTACCCCTCAACTCTGGCATCTCCAGCATCTTGGCATCTCCAACACAATCCAAGCTTCATCTTCACAGCTTTACCCAATGGGACCTCTAGGCATCCATGCAGAAACATCTCTGACATATGCCTGGCCTCAGTGGCTTTCCTTAGTTGTGGAGGATGATTCCACAACCCCTTTCTTATGCCAGAAGCATGTGACCAAACATGTCAAGTTCTACTGCTTGTAACAAAGGACATTTTCTGTCCCAACCACCCAGTCTGAAATAACTGACTCAGAGGCTGAATATGAGTTATAAATGCTTGGCCAATAGCTCAGGCTTGTTACTGGCTAACTCTTACAATTAAATTAACCCATGTTTTTATTTATGTTTTGTCACATGGCTCATGACTTGTTACCTCATTTTTTATATGTTCTGCCTGCTTGGTAGCTGGCGGAATCTCTCCTGACTCTACCCTTCCTCTTCCCAGAATTCTTCTAGTCTGGCTCTTGCATTTAATCTCTTCCTGCCCAGCTATCAGCCAATCAGTTTTATATTAACAACAAGCATAATCCACAGCTGCTTGCTCAATCATGGTCCCCTTGTTCTATTACATTTTCTGTAGATTAATGTTTTTGATAGTTTCTTTCATTGCCTAAGCTTGACTGTCCTGAAACTCGCTCTGTAGACCAGCATGTCCTTGAACTCCAGAGATCAACCAGCCTCTGCTTTTGGAATGCTGAGATTAAAGGTATGCACCACTGTGCCTGACCCTAATCTGTTCTTTAATTCCTTTTTATAAGTTGGAAGCTTAACTTTGTGGGGTCTTGCTTTGAGATCACCACTCCATTTATTCCACTTAACACCAGGATTTTCTTCTATCTTTATACTTCTTTGTGTTCCTTTTCTCCTCCAATTATATATTTTATATTTCTCCTTGCTAAGTTTGCTCCTTTTCATATAGGTATGCATTAGAAGGGCTACCAATAGCCACACAACAGAGTCAATGCTAGGTTTGTTTGAAATGTCCTCTGCCAAACTTGTTAATCCATAACTCAATTTAGCCTCAGGCAGACTTTTTAAACAGTGGGACAAAACAGCCACATTCTTCACCAAACTATCACAAGAACAATCTCTAGATCACATATTAATATTCTTCTCCTCTGAAGCCCCTTGAACTAGGTTCCTATAGTTCAAATCACCCCCAGCACCACTGTCTTTCATATTTCTAGTAAGATGGCCCATTAAGCCCCACTTATAATATTCAACAGCTTTTCTAATCTACAGTCCCAAAATCCACATTCCTCTAAACAAAAACATACTCATGGCTATCACAACAATACCCCACTCCTAGTACTAACTTCTGTCTTAGTTACAGTTTCTATTACTGTGAAGAAACACTATGACCACAGCAACTCTTTTCCTTTATTAAGAAATTTTCTACTGACTCTTAATGCTATCCACAGAACCCCCTCCTCCCTCCTCCCACCCACCTGCTCTCTTTCCCAAGCCACCCCACATCCCCCAAATCGAGGTCTCCTATGGGGAGTCAGCAGAGCCCAGCTCACTGAGCCCAGGCAGGTCCAAGCCCCTTCCCACTGCACCAAGACTGTGCAAGGTGTCATACCACAGGCACCAGATTCCTAGAAGCCTGCCCCCTGATCCCCTTGCCTGGGTGCCCCCCAAACAGTTTGAGCCAAACAACCATCTTCTGTGTCCAGAGAGCCTAGTCCAGTCCCATGGGGGCTCCACAGCCACCAGTCCACAGTTCATGTGTTTCCACTAGTGTGGCCGGTCATCTCTGCACGTCCTCCCATCATGATCTCGACGTCCCTTGCCTGCAGTATCTCTCCTCTCTCTCATCAAATGGATCCCCAGAACTCAACCTGGTGCCTGGCCATGGATCTCTGTATCTGCCTCCATCTGTCACTGAACAAAGGCTCTATGCAAAAGAGTTCTGGTAGACAGTCAAAGAAGAGTTAAGTCCAATACTCCTCAATGTAGTCCATAAATAGAAACAGAAAGAACTTGCCCAGTTGTAGTTGAAAGGATTCTCCAGTCCAGTCCTGCCTGGCCCATGGTCCTGCAGCTGCTTATAAAATAATCACTCAGAGGCTTAGTATTGTTTACAAACCTGTGGCTCAAGCTTCTTGATAGCTAATTCTTATATCTTAAATTAACCCATTTCTATTAATCTATGTTTTGCCATGTGTTCAGTGGCTTACCAGTCTGTTGGTATGTTGTTCCTTCAGGGGTGGCTGCATTTCCCTGCCTGTTCTTTCTCTTCCTATCTACCTGCTTAGATTTCTGCCTTCCTCTAAGCTTCCTTGCCATAGGTCAATGCAGCTTTATTTACCAACCAATCAGAACAACACATATTCACAGCATACAGAAAAACATCCAATAGCACCCAGTTTGTTTTATGAGGCCACAATTACCCTGATGTCCAAACCATATAAATATGCAACAAATAAAAAAATAGAGACTAATTTCACTTGTGCACATAGATCTAAAAATTTGCAATAAAATATATGGAAACCAAATCCAAAATGATTATCCACTGTGATCAAGTAGGTCTTATCCCTGAGATGTAGGAATTCTTCAACATAAATAAATTGATACATATAACTCATCATATATACAGACTGAAAGATTAAAAACTACATGATCATCTTATTAGATACAGAAAGGTCTTTGACAATATACAATACCCCTTTATAAAAAAAGTCATGAATAAGTTATGAATACAAAGGACATATATCAACATAATAAAGGACATTTATAGCAAACCAATAGAAAGCATCAACTTAAGTGGAGAGAAATTCAAAGCAACTCCACTAAAATAAAAAAGTGACAAGGTTGTCAATTATCTCCATTCCTATTCTATATAGCTCTCAATGTTTTAGCAAGAACACTAAGACAACTGAAAGAGACCAAGAGGATAAAATTTGGAAAGAAGAAAGTCAAAGTATCTTTATTTGCAGGTGATATGATAATATACATAAATAACCCTAAAATTTTCACTGGAGCACTCCTACAGCTGATAAACACTTTCAGAAAAGTAGCTGGAAACAAGATTAACTCACAAAAATCAGTAGCTTTCCTATAAAAAAAAATGACAAACCGTCCGAGAAAGAAATCAGTCAAACAACATCTTTCACAATAGCCTTAAATTATATAAAATATCCTGGGGGAACTCTAACCAAATAAGTGAAAGACTTATATATAAAAAAGCTTTACACACTGAAGAAAGAAATTGAAGAATATATCAGATGGGAAGATTTACCATACTCATAGATTAGTAGGATTAATATGATAAAATGGTAATTGGTAGAATTAATATAGTAAAATGATGATCATACCTAAAGCAACCTACAGATTCAATGCAATTCCCATCAAAATTACAACACAACTCTTCACAGATCTTGAAAGTACAATTTTCTGCTTCATAAGGAAAAACACACACACACACACACACACACACACACACACACACACACGATAGCTTAAAACTATCCTGAATAATAAAACAACTTCTAGAGGTACCACCATCCCAAACTTCAAATTGCACTACAGAGCTATTATAATAAAAAAGCATGGTATTCACACACACACACACAAAAAAAAAAA
>CABHPQ010161666.1:4619-55420 GCA_902168405.1 Peromyscus aztecus | reverse complement strand
CTTTGAAGGCAGCCGAACAGGCAGTGGGCCGATGGCTTCTGATGTGCAATGGAACAGCAGCTGAAACAGTTATTCTTGAAGAGTAACTAAGCTCACGCCTCTCAATAGCAGACTGGCATTTAATAGAGGGATGTGGAGAAGAACGGGATGCTGAGATGAAACCACACATACACAGTCAAGAAGAATGGACAGCTGAATTCAAAAAAAACCATCAACAATTTCCAGAATTTAAAATCCTGAATCATGACATGACACTAATGTAATTCAGGTGTTTCTGGTACATGGACTGCTCTCACCCAATGTGAGGTTGAACTGTTGATCTTATGTACATCCTATTTCACAAATGAGTCTGTCAGATACGCTAAGCCTATAGGCTGAAGATGATGCCCCAACATTGTGGAGAAACCTCAGGTGACTGTCCAGGTGGCTGGCTGTTTCTGTCAACTCACAATTTTTTTGGAAACTGCTTGCATGCACTTCCTGTTTTTATTTTTGTTAGGTAATATTATTTCCTTCTTGGGTCTCTGAGGGAGTTGAAGATTAGTTAGTTATAGTTGAAGACTAGTTAGGATAGAAAGTGAATTAGGTACATTTTGGACTTACCAAAATAGGATAGATAATGGAATTATTTTCTCTGAATTTGTCAAATACAAATGGACTAGACATCGTTTCGGTATTCATCACTTGTATATATTGTATATAGTTATTGTACTTTTGTGTATAGTTTTTCTTATGTTAGTTATAACCTTTTTCCCTTTTTCTTTTTATTAAAATAGAAAAGGGGAAATATAGTGGTATTTTATTTTTACTGAAATGTGATTTTATTTGTACATTAATAAATAAAGTTGCCTAGGGGTCAGAGCTACTAGTAAGCCATAGCGAAAGATGGTTGTGGTGGTGCACACTGGTAGGATTTGCTGAAGGAGGTGCACACATTTAATCCCAGCACTCGGTAAGCAGAGCTATGTAGATCTCTGTGTGTTCAAGAATACAGCCAGCATTGGAGACACACCCTCCAATGTGTGTCTGGAGGTCTGTACAGACAGGCAGTGACGAGGCTGTCACGTGGTTGGGTTTACAACCAATGAGAAGGCAGAACAGAAAGTTTATTTAAAGACAAACAGACAGGAAGTAGTTCTCTTTCGGAGAGGTCTCTTGGCTGAAGAGGCTAGCTGCAGCAGGCGGGTAAGGCTCTGACCTCTTGGGCTTTTTTCTTTACATTGGCTCTGTGTTTCTTATTTAATATGATGGTTGGTTACATCTACAAGGTCCCATCTCTCACACCACTCCAAGGCTCAGGGGCCTCAGGGGGAGCAAAGAGCAGTGGTCCTACAGGTGGCTTGGCAAAAGGAATTCTCAAGAGGGTATGGACACCAAATTCACTGTCTTTCACATGGACAAGGCTTCCTCTCACCTGTCCTGTGTGTGTGATCCTGATGGGGCTGGATGAATCCTGACCTGTAAGTGGAGACATGCCATCAGTTGTGACACTTGGGAATTCCCACCTCATTGTCACTGTGGTACATGGGAATGGTAACCTGGATTCTCTCAGTTCAGCTATGGGATGTGGAGATTACGCCTTCTGGATTTCCTAGGGCCAGAAACCTTGACTACTTGCCCTCTTGAAAATTGACAAGATACTTCTCTAGTCAACAATGTAATGGGCCCAGAGCCACTTGGCATTATAAAGGAATTATTGTCATTATCCTAGGTCAGTAGGAGCTCCAGCCACAACCACAGACAGAGGCCAGTGGTGGGACATGTCCCTCCTGCTCTTCTGTCCCTGCTGGTTCCTCAGTATATGGTAACCTTCCACATCTCTGACCCTCCATATACCACAGGATCCATCCTGAGGCCTTTTGTGTGGGCATTAGGGGAGTCACCAATTCTACACTTTCATCTGTCATCTCCACCAGCTCCTCCCTCCCTGGTGTCCTACCTCTCACATGCTCAGCCTGTGACTCTGCAGAACAGGGACAGCTCTGACTCTGATCCCCTCTGCTCACTTACACATACTCACCATGCATGTGGAGGAGGAGAAGCAGGATCCCACAAGCCACAGTATACAGCCAGCCATGAAGTCTTTCAAGTGACATGCTTGTATCCCAGGCCTAAATCTGTGCTGCTACAAGATGACAGTCTCACAACAACAGGAAACAGAGCACATAGGCCTTGCCCAGGCAGGAATTTGTACCTTTGGGGGTGTAGGTGTGGAAATTTGGTTTGAGGTTGGGAGAATTTTCTTATTGCAGGAAAACTGATAAGGCAGAAGCCACAGAGAGCAAATAGCCAGTAGGTGGAGCAAAGTCACCTCATCAGTTTCTGCTCCATCCCTGGCCTCTGGGATAAACACAGCATGGCTTCTGGAGTCCTTCTGGAATGCCAGGTTCCTTGTCCTTGAACATGGAGTCACTATGATCCCTGGCCCTTTTGCTCTCCAACCTAATGTGGGTGTGAGAGTAAAGATGAGGGAGCAGAAAGCTTTAATAGAAGAAGCCACAGGGCTTCTGTGAGTAGGTACACACTCAAGATGTCACAGATAGAGAGAAGTGCAAGGCCAGGAGCTCTGAGAGTGACCTTCATCCTCAAGACTCCTCTGTGCTGTCAAGACTCATAGAGCAGTGAATCTACCTTCAGGGTACCTTGTCCCTTATGGTGATCATGGGATCTGCAGGTGCCCTCCCTGATAGTTCATGGCAGTTTCATTGAAAGACTGAAATTCTGACTCTTTTGCCTCTACCTCCATGATATGGCTACTCACATTGCCAGCTCCTGCTGAGATTAACTTCACAGTCATTTATCTATTTGACAAACATTCTAACTTTCCCCCACATTTACTCATGTATTGTGTGCATGTATTTATGCATGCATTTGTGCTATCAAGTTCTATCAAGTACATGTGGAGGTTAGAAGCAAATTTATGGTAGTCAGTTCTTTCTTTCCATCATATGGGTCTCAGGGACAAAACTTAGATTGTCAAGGTTGGCAGAGACTCCCTAACTGGCTAAGCCACTTGCCAGCCTCCACCTGACATACGATGGGCTCTGAAGCATACAAGTCCAGAATTAGGAATTTCAGGATCACAAAAATCCTAGTAAGCTACATCAAAGAATGTACAGCCTGGAGTTCACACTTAGCCACACCTGACTGCCTGGGAAGTGGTGTGGGAATCAACATTGGATAGCCTTTAGTGCTAACTGAGATTGGCCTTGACTCTATGTTTCCAGCCCTGGGTAGTTTAGGGACCCACAGCCCAGCACTGAGGATTCCTTCACACTATGGTTTCTCCTGCTTCCCCCTCAATACAGTCTCATACCTCCTTTGCCTGCTTGTCAAATCTGTGGTCCCTGCCCATCCTGGTGGATATCCACTTTTAGTATTCTGACCCAAGGAACTTCTGGGCTGTGGGGGCTGAAAGGTTTCCTGCTGTAGATGATTGATTGATAAATAAAACACTGATTGGCCAGTAGCCAGGCAGGAAGTATAGGCAGGACAAAGAGAGAAGAGAAGTCTGGGAAGTAGAAGGCTGAAATGGGGAGACGCCAGCCTGCCGTCCAGGAGCAGCAGGTAAAGGCAGTAGGTAAAGCCACAGAACACATAGCGACATATAGATTAACAGAAATTGGCTGAGTTTAAGTGTAAGAGCTAGACAGTGGTAGTCCTGAGCTAATGGCTGAGCAGTTTAACTAATATGAGCTTCTTAGTGATTATTTTATAAGTGGTTGTGGCGTCTGTGGGGCTGGGCAGGACTGGAGAAATCTGAAGCTACAGTTTCCAGCTCCTCCAATCTCTGGGTCAAGGAACAATTTATTTATGTTTCGTGGACATTCTGGTGCTTCTTGCTAATTCCAGACTGTTTTCATAGCTCAGCTGGAGGGAAGTCCCTACATGTTCCGCCTTTCTGTGCATCATCATCCAGAGGCCAAAGACATGGTAAAAATGTGGGCTGGAGAAGATGATCAAGTTCTTTTTTTTAATGGAAAATAGATGCTTCTCTCACACAATACATTCCAACCATGATTTCCCCTCCTTCTACTCCTCCTAGATCCCTCCTACTTCCCCTCCCTACTAGATCCATTCTCTCTCAGTTACCTCTTCAGATAAGAGCAGGCATCCAAGTCAGGACTGCCAAGCCATTTCTTTTCTGTAGAGGGAGGCAGGGAGACAGTCTCGCCAACAGACAGATAGACAGACAGACAAAACAGACAGACAGACAGATAGACAAAACAGACAGACAGACAGGCAGACAGACATTGAAACAGACATCTAAATGCAAGAGACTCCAAGCTCATGGAAACACCTTCAATGAGACACCACTTCACACCCATTTCATATATTCATTGTTGGCAAAGATATGGAACAATTGACACCCATGTATGTGACTGGAGGAGATACTAAAGAGTGTAGTCATTTCGAAAGACAGGTTTGCCATTTCTTCAAAAGTTAAATGCACACTTGATTGAGCAATTCTGCTTTCAGGGCTTTAGCAAAAGGAAATGAAAGAACTAATCACACACACACCAAAAAAAAAAAAAAGCCACAAAAGCCCATGTTCCAAAAAGTTGATGAGAACTTTGGTGGTACAACTCACCACTTAGCTGGGCGGTGGTGGCACATGCCTTTAATCCCAGCACTCAGGAGGCAGAGCCAGGCAGATCTCTGTGAGTTCGAGGCCAGCCTGGGCTACCAAGTGAGTTCCAGGAAAGGCGCAAAGCTACACAGAGAAACCCTGTCTCGAAAAACCAAAAAAAACTCACCACTTAGCCCAAGAGACTGTATGATTATTGTTTGACTAAGAGACTGCTTGACAAAGTTTGAGTTCTCATAACTTAGCTAAAGAGATCATATGACTGTTGTTTAGCTAAAGAAACTGTGTGACAAAGTTCCAGTTTCTGGTTGGGTGGACACAGCCCCACTTCCTCCTTTAGTTTTATTACTTAAAAAATAAAATCATTTGTATAGTGGTTTTTGGATTCACTGATTTCTTCCCTTTTGCCCTCAAAATACTGATGCTCTGAGATGGTCTGGGAAAGGAAATATGATGAATAAAATTATTGAAAAAGTAATATAAAATCTATAAATTTGAAAGTATTAATATTGATGAAATGGCTGAATAGGGTGTTCTAACTGGACCCCAGAGATGGAGATGAAGACCAAGATTGTGAAAGTACAAAAAAAAACCCACAAATGATTTTGGAAAGATTTTCTTCTGATTTTGTAGTGAAGATATTAATGCTTTTATAGACATAAAATGCAAATTTAAAAACTAAGAATCAAGAAAAAGGATATGATTTCACATATGAGTTAATCATTAGAAGATTATAAACATAACAAAGATAGGAATGTTGCAGCAATTATATAGATATATAAATTAGGATATATATAAAGGTTTAAAATAGATTATAGCATAATTTGATAAGAATTTTTGTTTTGCTTGTTATAAGTTAACAATTAGCCTTTTAGATTCTAATTGTCTGGCAATGGTGACCATGAGGAAATAGTTTTTTATTAAGATTTTTTTATTCATTTTTCATACTAATCACAGATACCTCTCTTCTCTCCTCTTGCCCCTCTAGCCTCCCTACCTTCAACTACCTCTCATTCCCTTCTTCAAGAAGGTAAGGCCTCCCATGGGGAGTCAGCAGAGCCTGGTACATTAAGTAGAGGCAGGTCCCAGCCCCTCCCCCGACTCAAGGCTGTGCAAGGTGTCCCGCCATAAGTAGTGGGCTCCAAAATGCCATCTTCTGAACTGGGATGGATTCTGATCCTACTGCTTGGGGGCCTCTTAAGCAGATCAAGCTACACAACTGTCTTGCTTATGCAAAGGGCCTAGTCCAGTCCCATGGAGGTCCCATAGGTGTTGGTATAATTTTATGAGTTCCTACTAGTTTGGTTTGGTTGTCTCTGTAGGTTTCCCCATCATAATCTTGCTGCCCCTTGCTCATAGAATCCCTCTTCTCTCTCTTCGACTGGACTCCTGGAGCTAGGCCTGGTGTTTGGCTGTGGATCTCTCTCTGCATTTGCTTCCATCAGTTACTGGAGAAAGTCTCTATGATGACAGGATATTCACTGATCTGATTACTGGGGTAAGCCAGTTCAGGCACCCTCTCCACTATTGTTAGTAGTCTAAGCTGGGCTCATCCTTGTGGATTCCTTGGAACTTCCCTAGTACCCAGTTTCTCTCCATCCCCATGATGTCTCCTGCTGTGGGATGTTCTGTATGGCAAATGTGTTGCTAATAAAACACTGATTGGCCTGTGGCTAGGCAGGAAGTGTAGGCGGGACTAACAGAGAGAATAAAAAGAACAGGAAGGCAGAGGGAGGCTCTGCCAGCCGCCACCAGGACAAGCAGCTTGTAAAGATGCCGGTAAGCCATGAGCCATGTGGCAAGGTATAGATTTATAGAAATGGATTGATATAAGATATAAGAACAGTTAGCAAGAAGCCTGCCATGGCCGTACAGTTTGTAAGCAATGTAAGTCTCTGTGTTTACTTGGTTGGGTCTGAGCGGCTGTGGGACTGGCAGGTGAAAGAGATTTATCCTGACTGTGGGCCAGGCAGGAAAACTCTAGCTACAGTCTCCCTCTGTCACGGTATCACTTTCATTGCTCTCCCACTTCATCCATGTTCCAGCTTGACCCTCCCATTCCCTTATGTTTGACCATGAGGAAACATTAAAGGCCTCTCCTCCCTTGCCTAGATAAACCTTGTAATGAGTGCTCAGGTCTTCCTCCCTCACTCAAGGTAACAAGGTGTCAGCCAAGGTCCCTGCCCGGGCTAGGTTTGAATAAAGAAACCTTTTGTTCTTGCATCGGAAATCAGCGCCTTGGTGTTCTTATTGAGGGGGGAACACCCAACTCAGGCATAACAACCTCACAGAGGTATGTGCAGCAGGAACTTAATAATTCCTTCAGGCTCTCCTGGAAATCCCAGGCATCAGCCCTCCTGCACTCAAAGGAAGGGCTTTTCTCTCGGCCCAGCTCCTGAGCCCATCCTCAACTCTCTCTACTTCCTGGTGTTGAAGATTGGCATTGCAAGAATCATCATTTTGGTGATGTCCTATGATCGGCCTTCAAGTTCATAGAAGAAACCTCTAAATACTTGTACCTTGGGATGACACAGGTTAGTTATATGGAGGAGGTAGGAGAGGATCAAGGTCTAAAGAAGGAGGGACAGAGCCTCCCTTTTAATTCTCTCATCCTGATCTCAGTTTCCCCTCCCTCCACTCCTCCCAGGAGCAACTCCCTTATATTCCCCAGATTCACTCCTACTCCATTTCCCTTCAGAAAAGAGCAGACCTCCCAGGGATATCAACCTAACAGGGCATAACAAGTTCCAATAATACTAGGCACAAACCTTCAGATCAAGACTGGGTGAGGAAACCTAGTAGGAGGAAAGGGTCCCAAGAACAGGCCAGAGAGTCAGAGACCTTCCTCACTTCCATTGTTAGGAGTACCACAAGAAAACCAAGCTACAAAACCATAATTTATAGGCAGAGGACCTAGCTCAGACCCATGAAAGCTCTATGATTGTCGCTTCAGTCTCTGTGAGCCCTTATAAGCCCTGCTTAGTTGATTCTGTGGGCCATGTTCTTGTGGTGTCCTTGACCCCTCTGGCTCCTGTAATTCTTCCTTCCCCTCTTCTGTATCGATCCCTGAGTTCTGCCTAATGTTTGGCTGTGAGTCTCTGCAATTGCTCCCATCAGTTTCTGGATGAAGCCTCTCTGATGATTGGGCTAGGCACTTATCTATGAGTATGACTGAATATCATTAGGAATCATTTAATTCCAGTTGTATTTGCTTCTATCCTAGCTCTCCGGGCTATCCAACCTCCCATTCCTGGCCATCCAGGCAGTGTCAGGTGTGGGCTCCCTCTCATGGCGTGGGCCTCAGGTTGGATCAGTTATTGCTTGGCCATTTCCACATGTTATGCACCACCATTACCCCAGCATGTGCAGGCAGAACAAATTGTAGGTCCATATGGTGGTTCCTTAGAGAATTGGGAATCGATGTACCCAACTATACTATTCTTGGGTATATACCCAAGGGACCCTCCATCCTACCACAAGGACACTTGCTCAAATATGATCATAGAGGCTTTATTCATAATATCTAGAAACTGGAAACAACCTAGGTGTCTCTCAACTGAAGAATGGATAAAGAAAATGTGGTACATTTAACAATGGAGTATGACTCAGCTGTTAGAGAGAAATGACATTATATTTGCAGGCAAATTGATGGAACTAGAAATAATTATCCTGAGTAAGGTAATCCAGAAGGAGAAAGACATACATGGTATGTACTCACTAATAAGTGGATATTAGCTGTTAAGTAAAGGATAACCATGCTACAATCCACAGACCCAGAGTAACTAAGTAACAAGGAAGGCTCAAGGGGGATGCATGGATCTCCCTGGGAAGGGGAAATAGAAAAGTTTTTGTGGGTGGACTGGGAGTGTGTGGGGTTGGGAGCAGAAAGGGTCAGACATGGCTGGGAGGGACAGAAGGAGAGGGTACTAGGAGTGATGCCTAGAATTTGAAGGCATTGGGAAGCAATGTGGAAACTTATTATAGTGGAAACTCCCCGGAATCTATGAGTGTGACCCTAGTGAAGACTCCTGATAATGGAGGATATGGAGCCTGAACTGGTCTTCTTCTGTAACCAGGCAATGCTTCCAGTGGTGGAACAGGGACAGAGCCCATTAATGACAGAATAAATGCTTTAAGGGAACACAGAGACAGATTGAGCACATTTTTTCACCTTTGTATGATGGCATAAAGTGTAAGTAAAAGTTTTTAATAGAGTACCCAGAAAAAGTTTAGGGACAACAATAAAGTCAGAGTATAAATTAAAAATGTGGAAGATGAAGGATGATTGTGTCACAAGGAACCGAAGAGTTCATGGGGATCTGTGAAAGTTAAAAATAGCCTTCCATACAGGGGCAGGTACTCAGGGAGACAGGGATATGACACTCTTCTCCTGGACCTTCTGATGCTTTCCATCCCACTTCCAGGGCACACCTCAGAGACAAACATATTCATAGATATCAGGAAAATGTGGACATGAGCCTAATAGTATCTCCAGGCCCTGGTGGATAGGAAGAAACTCTGACTCCAACACACACACACACACACACACACACACACACACACACACACACTGTCTTAGGCTAGAGGGCCTAATGAACAGGTCCAGATCTTCAGAAAAATGTCACTCACTATTTGTGAAATAAATAGCTGATTGGGTGGGTTGTTTTAAATGTCAGTCATTGGTGATGCCTAATTGTGTCATATGTTGAGGATGATTCTCAAATATAATCATATTAAGAACTGGTTGTGAAGTCATAGGAACTATTGTTTATACCTTATATACTGTGAGGACACGAGTTACAATCTTTGGGCTAGATTTCTAGCCCTTGCCACACAACAAATCTACTACCATCTTGAACCTAGACTTCTCCATCTCCAAAGTTATGAACAAATTTTTATTGTTTATAAGCTGAAAACTTATGATATACACATAGTCATAACATGTTTATATATAATTATTGATTGTAATGCCCCTGTATCATATGTGTTACTCTTGGAATCCTGAGCTCATGCATATATCATGTTCCTGCCTTCCAAGTAACTGGGCCATAGCCATTTGCCTCAGCACAGAGCTGGCAGCATAAGATGATTTTGCTACAGCAGCTGTATTAGGCAGAGTTCCCTAAAGAATTAGGAGAGATAGAATGTACATATGTTATAAAGGGAGATTTACTAGAATGACTGACTTACAGAAGAAGGGCTGGGTGCTCTAATAATAGCCATCTGCACCCTGGAGAGGATCAGAACACTAGTAGTTGCTTATTCTCTGAAGCTCAGGTCCCAGAAGTTCCAATCTGGCATTGAAGGCCTGGAAGATTCCTGGAGAGTCTCTAGTCTTCAACACACATGGGAAGGCTGAAAAAACTGGAATCTAATGTCATCAACAGGTGGTAACATCAGCAGCAGAGTCAGTTAGATTCATTCACCAGGAAGAAACAGAGGCAGGAAGGCAAGGAACATTGCTGTTTACATGGACCTCTTTATGTCTGGGACACACTGTGGAAGAGACTCTACTATCCTCATCTAATCCTTCTTGGAAATGCTCTCCAAGACCCACCCAAAAGTGTATCTTTTAGTTGATTCCAGATGCTATGGAATTGGCAATCAAGATTAAATGTCACTGTAGCTTAAACTTACTAAGACAGAGACCTGCAGCTAATCAGGGTTTTATTGGGCATTTAGAGATATGTGAAAATACAGGACTTGTTGAGATATGGGCACGAAAATGTGAAACCTACTCACAATGAGGTCACCACTCCTCAAAGCACCTACTTACTTTGAAGGAAGTCTGAGACTTAGAGAGGAAGGGTGGGGAGAAGATGAGGAAAGGAAGAGAGGAAGAAACCCAGGCTCAGTGAAGAGTGTGGAGGATGTGGTATCCATCGTGATTCATACATAGACATTGTCAATGGGGCATTTACCAATAACTCATATACATTGTCTTGTGTATTTGCTGAGTATACATGTACACCAACTTGAGACATTTACTGATGGTATGAAACAAGAAAGGGCCCATGCAGGCTTTGTGCCTAGGGGCATAGAGGGGATTCCTCATAAATGTTAGATGAACAGATTGTTGAAGAGTGGGTGCATGGAGATGGAGACATAAATAATGAAGTCAGCCTTGGCTTTCTGAGTGTGGATGGCACCTCAGGATGATCCCTTTGCACTCAAAATATCCCTGACCTTAATTGCTGCAGCTCTATGTGCTTGTTTTTAGTCCTATTTATCTCTTGGATCTTCTGGGGGAAAGAGTATAGATCCAGAACCTGTGCACTTTCAGATCACGGCCAATGGTAGACTGCATGTCCAAATGCAGATATCACTCATCCTGGTTGAATACAGGCCATTGGAAATACCTTTTCCTAGCAGGATGGGAAAAAATTTCACTCAGAGTCCTGTTGAGTCCAAGCCTCATCTACTGGTTAGAGCCAGTATGGTTGATGAAGGAGGCCATAGAATGAAGGCACAGAGGTGTGAATATGCTGATTTAGACAAGCCAAGAAAATCACTAATATCTGTTGCTTGTAGAGACCTGTAGTCTAGATTACTTGTCTTTTCCTTCAGAGACAGGTTTCTTTCTTTCTTTTTTTATTAAGAAAATTTTTTCATTCATTTTACCACACCAATCAAAGATCCCCCTCTTCCCTCCTCCCAAACCCCAGCCTCCTCTCCCAATCCATGCCCCACTCCCTTTCACAAGAAGGCAAGGCATCCCATGTGGAGGCACACTCAGTAGAGGCAAGTCCAAGACCTTCCCCCTGCCTCATGGCTGCACGAGGTGTCTCATCCTAGGTAGTGGGCTCCATAAAGCCAGCTCATGCACCAGAGATGGATTCTAATCCTATCACCATGGGGCCTCCCAAGCAGATCAAGCTACACAACTTTCTCACCATGCAAAGGGCCTAGTCCAGTCCCATGTAGGCTCCACAGCCATTGATCCAACTTTCATGAGTTCCCTCTAGTTTGGTTTGGTCATCCCTGCATGTTTCCCCATCATGATCCTGATGCACTTATAGAGTCCCTACTCTCTCTCTTTGACTGGACTCCTGGATCTCTGTCTAGTGATTGGCTGCGGATCTCTGCATCTGCTTCCATCAGTCATTGGAGAAAAGTTCTGTGATGACAGTTAGGGTATTCACCGGTCTGATCTCTGGGAAGTCAGTTCAGTTCAGGCACCCTCTCCACTATTGCTAGTAGCCCAGGCTGGGGTCATCCTTGGGGATTCCTGACAACTTCCCTAGGACCAGGTTTTCCTCTATCCCCATGATGTCTCTCTCTATCACAGTATTTCTTTCATTGCATTCCCCCTCTCTCCCTGTTCCAGTTCAACTTTTCTATTCCCTTATGCTCTCATCCCCTATCCCTTATTCTCCATTGCTCACCCCTCATCCCCAGTTTACTCATGGAGATCTCATCTATTTCCCCTTCCCAGGGCGGTCAATGCATCCCTCTTTGGCAAAGGGGTAATCAGGCAACAACTCACAACTCCAGAGAAGCTAACTAACAGAGATAGGTTTCTATAGATAAAAACCATAATATGCAGGCTACCCATTAGATTATTGTTTCATGACCAGGAACCAGCACCTATAAGTTGGCCCTGTCTCAGAGGATCTTGGCACTGATGAAGGAAGCTACCATGCGATGAAGAACACATACCTGGTAGTGTGATCAGCAAAGCTAAGCAGAGTTTTGGATGCTAATCCACCTTCAGGAGACTGAGGGAGGGCCACCTGCTCACACATATCATGTAGAGTTGGCAAAGTACATCCTCATCTGGCTCAGCAGCTCCTCCTTAGTGAGGTGAACTGCAGACAGGAGGCACACAAGAGTCCTGGTCTTGACTACACCTGCAGCTGCCAGACTATGTTCCATACTTACCATCCCTGCTTAGCCTGACCCTGGGCCCTGGTCTGGTCCCTTCTGTCCCCTCTACATGCCAGAGTCCAAATCTACCCCATGCCCATCTTGCCTGTACTAATATAGGCTCATTTCTATCCTAGAATGCCTTCCTTCCCTCTGGCACATAGAAAGTAGCAAAAAATAACCATGCCCTTCCAAAAACTCTGACACTGGCTGTAGTGGTGCACCCCTGTATTCTCAGGCCACTAGTCAAGACTTCTTTTTTTGTTTGTTTTGCTTTTTTAACCCTGGCCTGGGAATTGAACCTGGGTCCTCTGGAACATCAGTCAGTGCTCTTTAACTGCTGAACCACCTCCCTCCTCTAGTCAAGACTTCTATGTGTTAGAGGCCATGCTGGGTTACATAATCAATATAAGGGCTGGGAATCCCAACATAATGAGAGCCTTTCAATAAATAAACAACACAAAACAGTCGCCCACTCCTGATCTTATGCACAACATCATGGTCAGTTGGGGTGGGAACAAGAGGAGAAATCATAGGTTGTGCTGAAGGAGCTTGAGTTCTAACACCACAGCAACTGTCTTTTCACCTGTAAGAAGATGCACACTTGATCCTGTCCTTCCCCCAGACTCATTTTCCACACCTGGAAAGGAGAACAATCACTATTTACTGACCCACTTCCTGAAAATGAGCAAGTCTCACTCTTGCTGCCCCAAAGGACAATCTGAAGACAAATGGAAGCTTATCATCACCCCTTCACATGGGGTGACCCAGAGCTCAGAGCACCTGCCCTGAAGTCCCTCTCCCATGTCCCAGGGGAGCTCAAAAGGCCAAGTAGGAGGCCCATTCCTCATAGCACCCCACAGTAGGCTCAAGAGATGAAAATCTCTGTTGTACTAGAGGGTGGCTTAGCAAAGAGCATACCCAGGATGATATGGAAACCCATACTGATGCTCTTTCAAACAGATGAGTATGCCATGGACCTGAGAGGTATGAATTGTCCTGATAGAGATGGTTGAGTCTTGATCTATGAATAAATATGACTTCTGGCTTGGTCTGCTATAAGGGTCAGTGCTTTCTTACCAAAACAGGGTTCCCTGATACATTTTTTATGGTAATTAATCAGGCCAGGTTGGAGGGGTCTCAGCAAGACTGAGGCTGAGACAAGTTTATTCCAAGTAATTAGACTTATCAGAGCAGAATACAATGGTGGTTGTGAGCTAGACAGGGTATGAAAGATTAATGTCTAATGTTATTTGTTCAGTCAAGTTCTACATGTTTCATTGACCTCTAAGGAACACAGAGACACACAGGTGTCCTGTATGCTTCATTCCCTGAGGAAGTGTCTCAGCTCCCAGGAACCAAAAGGCACTCAACTGAGTGTACCATACTTTGCTGTCGCCCCCCACAGGAGAACTTACCCTTTTGAAATGAGGAGTGGATCAGGGGGGTTAGGTTGGGGGTGGGGGAAGTGGAATGAGAGGGGGGTCTGTGATTAGTATGTAAAATGAATAAAAACAATTTTTTAAATAAAAAAAGGCACACAAAGTATCCCAGGAGCTATAGGCTCAAATCTTAAAAACACAATGATGCATACCTCTCAAGGTAGATAGACCAGGCCAACTCCACAACTCCTTGTTGTTACACCTTTTTAAGTTTTTAAATTTCAGGAAGTCAATTTTCAAAGCAGACAAAGAGTTGCTAATTAATCTTAATTAATGCTTCCCCATTAACAAAGTGGAACACAGGAGGATTAGGCACACAAGCCCAATATGTCTCAGCAATAACTGATGCAGTCAACAGGTACAACACATCAAGGAACAGGAATTCTGCTGTCACACCCTTCCCCTGAGATATCACCAACTTTCCCC
The DNA here is from genome assembly GCA_902168405.1 of Peromyscus aztecus. Lineage (NCBI taxonomy): Eukaryota > Metazoa > Chordata > Mammalia > Rodentia > Cricetidae > Peromyscus > Peromyscus aztecus. The sequence goes on along the minus strand of CABHPQ010161666.1, from coordinate 41,098 downwards.
CTCATTAGTTTCTTCATCCGAGTCATTGTTGGTAGAGAGACTCTATTCTTCGTGGCTTTGTCATCTTTTTTCTTTTCCTCAGGTAAAACCTCTGCAGACATATTTGAACCTCTTCATCCATCTTCCACAGGTCAAGTCTTTCAGGTATCCCCAGCAGCTTCTCAGCACCCCAAAGAAAAACACAAATACAACCTTGGTTCCAGTGAATCATTGGATCTAGGCTATTCCACTCACCAGACATAATCTCCAAAGAACTGTGACCTTGATTTGTTTGGGAGGGGCCCCCAAAACATTCTTCTGCAGTAAGGACATCCTTGCACAAATATAAAAAAAACTAAAGGATATAAAATAGAAGATAAAATATTATGAGGAGTAGCCATACTACCCTTCTCCCCTTCTTCTATTTTTAAATAATTTTTACATTGTCCTTTAGCTCATTCCACAAAAGATTGACCTTGAGGGTTTTTGGAATGCCTGTAGTGTGAGTCATATCATACTGTTGACAAAAACTGCTGAAAAGGCTTGGCAGTATACATAGGAGTGTGATCAGATTTTAATATTTTACAGGTGCCTAAAAAAAGCTCTGAGTAAATAGATGATCCCATCCTTAACTGCTTCTCCTAACAAGAGCATAGTGAAAATGAGCAGTGAATAGGTGTCCACAATGACATGTACATATTTCAACCTCCCCAAACTAGGGACACAAGTAACATCCATTTGCCAAATAAGACTTGCCATTAATTCTCAGGGAGTCACAGCATAAGAAGGAAGAGGCATGATATTAATTTTTACACATGAAGGTCTTTACTTAGCTGTCAAGCAAGCTTGCTCTTTAGTTAGTGCAAAATCTTTCTTTCAATGATGACACATTTTGATGAAAGTGTGCATAAGAATAACAAAAGCCTTTAAGGAGCCAGCCTCAAAGACTTTCTCCCAGAGGTCAAAGAAGACTCTACAACCAGCTGAGGATCTAATCTGAGGGATAAGGAATGAATCTATGCACACTGTGCTCTTTCAGTCCATCTCTTCAATGTTCTAAGTAAGCTGCTCTCTCTGCTGTTCTCTCTTTGTTCTACCCTGAGTCTCCAAAGTTTCTAGTTTTTTTTTAAGCACATACAATTCTCTGGCCAAAGCAAGGTCATAAAGCTTGAATTCTTTCAAGGTCATAAAGGCAGATAAGAACAGTTACTGCGCAAAGTGGTAACTGTCAGGCTTTCTTTATGACTCAAGGTTGGAGTGACTTGTAAGAGTCTCAGTGAACTCTTAAAGGGAATGGGGTCAAATGAGAGGGAGAGAGACCTTAAATCAACAGGGAAGTCTAAGAAGGGAAAAAGGGGAATCTATGTGTAATACTCATTCCTAAGTGTGGTTAGATAATAAGCTGATTAATAAATCGAGGTGAAAGTAAGTACAAAGTGTTAAGAATTTATTAGTGCAAGGTTAGCTTGGGGCAGCACTTTCCTATCTACTAGTGGGGTGAAACCAGGGCACACTTGTTCCCTATCTATCTAAAGACTGTGAATCAACAAATTCAGACATGTTGTGATTTTATGTCCTTGGGTGTCAGAGAATGTCTCAAATGAGGTGCTTTTGCCTGGACACTTAACACTGACCAAATGCCTGCCAGTGAGGATAACCGCAGGAAGGCAGAACTCTACGTTTACATTGGAGAAAGGAACAAAGACCTGGCTGTGGAAACAGGTTTTGACTGTGTGACTGTTTTCACACATAGCTAGGGGATGCTATCAATATACCTCAAATACATAGGGGAAATTGTACCTAATAAATGATCAGAACACTGCTAAACTTTGGGAAATGAATCCCAAATTTGTAACAGATGGGGAAAGGCTACAGCAAGAAAACAGCCAATTCATTCAAAAGGCGGGAGTTCCAAAATGCCTTGTGTGATAGTTTCCTGCAGTAGAATCCTTAATTCTAATGGGTTGACCTTATCAAATGAAGGCTGAGTAATTACTGCATAATTGTGTGGCCTGTAATAGCTCTTGATAATGGCTCCTGACATGAGAGTCTCATGCTTCCTTTAGGTGTTTAGTTCCTAGTAAAAGTAAGTGTTGAAAGGGAATCTACCTTTACATTACCTTCAGATAAAGGTCCTGGAAGATTAGAATGTGACCTAATATGGTCAAAATAAACTGAATTCTCCCTTGCCCCTAATTTCTGTTGAATTAGTTGTAGTAAACTATGAATAAAGGAGTCTGATGGGGTGACCCATGCTGTTTCTAGACACTGCACCATAAGCAATGTGTATTGTGTATCCCAATATAAATTAGAGGTTTGGGGTAATGTTGTAAGGCAATGAAAATCCTGCATAATTCTATGTATTGTACAGAAGCACCTGCTTGAGTAGATATTAGCTAAACATCTCTACAAATCAGGGCACCCTTTCCATTTTTTTCTGGCATCGACATATACTACTTGTATAGAAGGCATTAGCTGAAATCTGGTACTTTTAGGAAACAAAATAGTATGTTTTGACCACAAATCAATAAACTTGCTAGAAGAAAAAAGATTATTACTTTGAAAAAAATATACAGCAAAAGCCAGAGCTAAACCATCAGAAGTATTTAACAAAATTTCCAGCTGTTTTTTTAAAAGAATTTTTAAAATTCATTTTACAAACCAATCACAAATCCCTCTCTTCCCTTCCCCCACCTTCCAGTCTCCCCCCCCCCATCAACTCAACCCCCAATACCTCCTACAAGAAGGTAAGGCCTCCCATGGGGAGTCAGCAGAGCCTGGTACATTCAGTAGAGGCAGGTCCAAGCCCCTCCCCCTGCCTCAAGGCTGTGCAAGGTGTCCCACCATAGGTAGTGGGCTCCAAAAAGCCAGCTCATGCACCAGAGATGGATCCTGATCCTACTGCTTGGGGAACCCTAAAGCAGATCAAGCTACACAGCTGTCTCAATTATGCAGCGGGCTTAGTCCAGTCCCTTAGAAGCTCCACAGGTGTTGGTCTAAATTTCATGAGTTCCCACTAGTTTGGTTTGGTTGTCTCTGTAGGTTTCCCCATCATGATCTTGATGCCCCTTGCTCATAGAATCCCTCTTCTCTCTCTTCAACTGGACTCCTGGAACTCAGCCTGCTGTTTTGCTGTGGATCTCTCCACCTGCTTCCATTAGTTACTGGAGAAAGGCTCTATGATGACAGTTAGGGTATTCACCGATCTGAATAGTGGGGTAAGCCAGTTCAGGCACCCTCTCCACTATTGCTAGTAGTCTTAGATAGGGTTATCCTTGGGGATTCTTGGGAGTTTCCCTGACACCAGATTTCTCCCTTACCCCATAATGACCCCCTCTATCAAGATATTTCTTTCATTGCTCTCCCTCTCCATCTCTGCCCCAACTCAACCATCTGGATCCCTCAGGTTCCTATCGCACATCCTATCCCCTCTACCCCCTCTTCCTTCTCCCAGTTTACCCAGGAGAGTTAACCTATTTCACCTTCGCAGGGTGATCTATATACATCCCTCTTAGGGTCCTCCTTTTCACCTAGTTTTTCTAGGGCTGTAGATTGTAGCCTGGTACAATCTACTGTCCACTTATGAGTGAGTACATACCATGTTTGTCTTTCTGTGTCTGGATTACTTCAGTCAGAATGATTTTTTTTCTATTTCCATCCATTTGCCTGCAGATTTCACAATGTCATTGTTTTTTTACAGCTGAGTAACACTCCATGATATAAATGTACCAAACTTTCTTTTTTTCCATTCTTTAGTTGAGGGGCATCTATGTTGTTTCCAGGTCCTAGATATTATGAATAATGCTGCTATGAGCATAGTTGAGCAAAAGTCATTGTGGAATGATTAAGCATCCTTTGGGTGTATGCCCAAGAGTGGTGTAGCTGGGTTTTGAGATAGATTGATTCTTAATTTTCTCAGGAACTGCCATACTGATTTCCAAAGTAGTTGTACAAGTTTGCACTCCCACCAGCAGTGCAGGAATGTTCCCCTACTCTACATCCTCTCCAACATGAGCTGTCATCAGTGTTTTTTATCTTAGCCATTCTGAGAGGTGTAAGATGATATCTCAGAGTTATTATAATTTACATCCTGATGGCTAAGGATGTTGAGCAATTCCTTAAATGTATTTCAGCCATTTGAGATTATTCTGTTGATAATTCTCTGTTTAGATCTGTAGTTCATTTTGTAATTGGGTTGCTTGGTATTTTGTTGTCCAGTTTCTTGAGTTCTTTATATTTTTTAGAAATCAGCCCTCTATCAGATGTGAGGTTGGTGAAGATCTTTTCCCATTCTGTAGGCTGCTGTTTTGTCTTATTGACCATGTCCTTTACCTTACAGAAGCTTCTCAGTTTCAGGAGGTCCCATTTATTAATTGTTGCTCTCAGTGTCTGTGCTACTGTTGTTATATTTAGGAAGTGGTCTCCTGTGCCAATGTGTTCAAGGCTACTTCCCACTTTCTCTTCTTTCAGATTCAGCATGACTAAATTTATGTTTAGGTCTTTGATCCAGTTGGACTTAAGTTTTGTGTATGGAGATAGATAAGGATCTATTTGTGTTTTTCTACATGTTGACATCCAGTTATGCCAGCAACATTTATTGAAGATGTTTTTTTTTCCATTGTACAATTTTGGCTTCTTTGTCAAAAATCAGATGTTCATAGGTGTGTGGATGAATGTCAGGGTCTTCAATTTGATTCCATTGGTCCACATGTTGGTTTTCATGTCAATACCAAGCTGTTTTTATTACTATAGATCTATAGTAGAGCTCCAAGGCAGGGATCTAGAGATTCCATTATTGTACAGGATTGTTTTGGCTAACCTGGGTTTTTTGTTTTTCCATATGAAGTTGAGTATTGTTCTTTCAAGGTCTGTGAAGAATTGTATTGGGATTTAATGAGGATTTTATTGAATTGGTAGATTGCTTTGGTAAGATTGCCATTTTTACTATGTTGATCCTACGTATTCAAGAGCTTGAGATATCTTTCCATTTTCTGATATCTTCTTCAATTTCTTTCTTCAAACTTAAAGTTCTTGTTATACAGGTCTTTCACTTATTTGGTTAGAGTTACTCCAAGATATTTTATGTTATTTGTGGCTATTGTAAATAGTGATGTTTCCTTAATTTCTTTCTCAGCCTGTTTATCATTTGTATACTGATTTGACTTTTTTCTTTCTAATTTGTACCCCCTTGTTCTCCTTTTGTGTTTTATTGCTCTAGCTAACTTCAAGTACTATAGTGCATAGATACAGAGAGAGTGGATAGCCTTCTCTTGTTCCTGATTTTAGTGGAATCACTTTGAGTTTCTCTCCATTTAGTTTGATGTTGGCTGTTGGCTAGCTGTGTATTGCCTTTATTATGTTTAGGTATGTTCCTTGTATTCCTGATCTCTCCAAGACCTTTATCAGGAAGAGGTGTTGGATTTTGTCAGAGGCTTTTTCAGTGTCTAATGAGAGGATCATGTGTTTTTTTTTTCTTTCAGTTTGTTTATATGGTATATTATATTGACAAATTTTTGTATGTTAAACCATCCCTGCATCTCTGGCATCTACTTGATCATGGTAGATGATTTTTTGTGTGTGTTCTTGGATTTGGTTTGTCAGCGTTTTATTGAATATATTTGTATCAATGTTGATGAGGGAGATTGGTCTGTATTTCTCTTTCTTTGTTGTGTCTTGATGTGGTTTGGGTATCAGTATGACTGTAGCCACATAAAAAGAGTTTGGCAATATTCTTTCTTCTTCTACTGTGTAGAGCAAATTGTTAAGTATTGGTATTAATTATTTCAAATTCTGGTAGAACTCTACACTGAAACCATCTGGCCCTGGGCTTTTTTTTTTTTTGGTTGGGAGACTTTTAATGACTGTTTCTATTTCTTTGTGGGTTATAGGTCTATTTAAGTTTTTTTTTAATCTGGTCTTGATTCAATATTGATAAGCTGTACCTATCCATAAAATTGTCCATTTCTTTTAGATTTTCCAAATTTCTGGAGTAGAGGTTTTTGAAGTATGACCTAATGATTCTCTGGATTTCCTCAGTGTCTATTGTTATGTCCCCCTTTTCATTTCTGAGTTTGTTAATTTGGATATTTTCTCTCTGCCTTTTGGTCAGTTTGGATTAGGGTTTGCCTTGTTAATTTTCTTAAAGAATCAACTCTGTTTCATTGATTCCTTGTATTGTTCTCTTTGTTTCTATTTTATTGACTTGAGCCCTTAGTTTGATTATTTCCTGTTATCTACTCCTCATGGGTAAATTTACTTCTTTTTTTTTCCCTGGAGTTTCAGGTGTGTTAAATCACTAGTGTGTGATTTCTCCAATTTCCTTATGAAGGTACTTAGTGCTATGAACTTTCCTCTTAGCACTGCTTTCATAGTATAACATAAGTTTAGGTATATTGTACATTCATATTCAAGGAATTCTAGGAAGTCTTTAATTTCTTTCTTTATTTCTTCCTTGACCCAGTGGTGTTTCAGTTGAGCACTGTTCAGTTTCCATGAGATTGCAGGCTTTCTGTAATTTGTGTTGTGTTGAATTCTAACTTTAAAACATGGTTATGCAATAAGATATAGGGGGTTATTCCAATTTTTTGTATCTGTTGTGATTTGCTTTGTGACCTAGTATGTTGTCAGTTTTAGAGAAGGTTCCGTGAGGTGCTAAGAAGAAGGTATATTCTTTTGTGTTTCAGTGGAATGTTCTATGATGTGTGTTAAGTCCATTTGAGTCATAACATTTGTCAGTTCCCTTTTTTCCCTGTGAAGTTTCTATCTGACAGACCTGTCTATTAGTGAGAGTGGGGTGTTGAAGTCTCCCACTATTGGTGTGTGGGGTTTGTTGCGTGATTCAAGTTTAAGTAATGTTTCTTTTACAAATGTGGTTGCCCTTGTATTTGGGGCATATATGTTCAGAATTGAGACTTCATCTTGATTGATTTTTCCTATGATGATTATGAATTTTTATTCTCCATTTCTTTTGATTAATTTTCATTTGAAGTCTATTTTGTTAGATATTAGGATAGCTACACCAGCTTGTTTATTAACTCTATTTGATTGGAAAATCTTTTTCCAACCTTTTACTCTGTGGTAATGTCTTTGAAGTTGGGGTATGTTTCTTGTATGCAGGAGTAGGATGGATCCTGTTTTTTTTTAACCCATTCTGTTAGCCCGTGTCTTTTTATAGGTGAATTGAGCCCACTGATATTTATAAATATTAATGACTAGTGATTGTTAATTATGGTTAATTTTTTGTTGTTGTTGGTAGTGTGTATGTGTTTCCCTTCTTTGGAATTTGCTGGTGTGAAATTATCTATTACCTGTGCTGTTGTGAGTGCAGTTAAATTCCTTGGGTTGGAGTTTTCCTTCTAGTTCTTTCTGTAGGGCTGGATTTTTGGAGAGGTATTGTTTAAATCTAGTTTTATCATGGAATATCTTGTTTACTAGGTCTATAGTGATTGAACATTTTTCTGGGTATAGTAGTCTGGGCTGCCATCTGTGGTCTCTTAGAGTTTGCAAAATGTCTGTCCAGGCCTTTTGGCTTTCTGTCTCCACTGAGAATTTGGGTATAATTCTGACAGATCTGTCTTTGTATGTTACTTCATTTTGCCTTTTTCCTTTGTCGCTCTTAATATTTTTTCTTCATTCTGTATGTTTAGTGTTTTATTTTTTTGTGGTAAGAGGACTTCTTTTTTCTTTTTCTTTTCCTTTTCTTTTTTTTTGGGGGGGGAGTCCAGTCAATTTGGTGTTCTGTAAGCTTCTTGTACTTTCGAAGGCATGTCATTTTGTGTTAAGAATTTGTTGGATTTAACATTTTATTTGACCAATGAATCTATTTCCTCTATTGTATCTTTAATACCTGAAATTCTTTCTTTCATCTCTTCAATTCTGTTGATTATGCTTGCATCTGTAGTTCCTGTTCATTTACCTAGATTTTCCATTTCCAGAATTCCCTCAGTTTGTGTTTTCTTTATTATCTCTATTTCAATTTTCAAGTCTTGAACTGTGTCCTTCACCTGTTTGATAATGTCTTCTCAGCCTTCTTTAAGAGGTTTGTTGATTTCTTTCAATGTTCTGCTTGTCTTTCCGTGGATTTCTTTAAGGGAATTTTTCATTTCCTCTCTAAGGGCCTCTATCATTTTCATAAAGTTATTTTTAAGGTTTTTTTTCTTCTGCTTCATCTGGGTTGGGATGTTCAGGTCTTGCTTTTGTAGAATCACTAGGTTCTGGTGGTACCATATGGCTCTTTATATTGTTGAATGTATTCTTACACTGCCATTTACCCATCTGTGTTTGGGATAATTATAGGAACAGGTGTTGATTCTTGTGATGTCATTGTTGGATGGGTCCTTTGTTCCTTCATTGCCTGTTTCCTTTACCATCTTTTGTCCTGAATGGCCAAGGGTTCCTGTGATTGGCTGGTTGTAAAGTCATGTAGGGTTGTCTCACCTGAGGTTTGTGGGGGTTTGGGTGCCTAGATCTAGTATAACGTTCAGTTCTTCTGGCTGGTGTGCACTTTACTTGCGCCTATGGGGTCTGTTCTTCCAACTGGGATGGGTTTTGCCTATGGTTGTTCTTCCATCTAGTGTGGGTGGTGCTTGTGCCTATAGTATCTGCTCATTTTGCTGGAGAGGCCTGTTCATGGGGAGGCTGTTCTTCTTTTGATTGGTGCAAGTGGTGCTTGTGCCTCTAGGGGATGCTGACTTTGAGGGGGATGGTTGGCCAGGGAGAGGATGATAGGCTGGGTGGGCTTGGTTGGTGGAGTGGGTCTTGAAGGTTACAGGGTCCAATGGGTGGCAGGGGTGGTGGTGGTGGTGGTGGTGGTGGTGCTTCCTGCTTGCAGGACTCTTACCTGCTGGCTGGCTGCTGGGGCTGAGATGGGAGTGGGAGGGCCCAGGAACTGGGGCAGTTCAGGTGGAAGACCAGTTACTCTCCTCTTCCTCCAAATGGTGCAGGTGGTGCTTGTCTGTTAGTTATTTAGACAGGTACTACATGCTTTGCTGAGCTCTATGTTACAGAGAGAGACACAGGATACCTGTATGCTTCCCTGCCTGAAGACAGGAACTGAAAGGCGTGGAAAATGCCTCCAGGAACTGAAGGTTCAAATCTCAAATATCATGACTGATACATGCCTCTCAAGGCAGTTAGACAATGCCAACTCCATAATTCCCTGAACTTATAGAAAATAGTTCCATCAGCATAGGGATGGTGCCACCCACAGTGGGCTGGGACCCCCCCTCTCAATTACTAATTTAAAAATGCCCTACAGCTGATCTTATGAAGGGATTTTCTTAACTGAGATTCCTTTCTTTCATATAGCTATAGCTTGTGACAAGTTGACAAAACTAGCCAGCATACTCAGGATATTTTATTTTATTATTCACTTATATGGTTACTTTGAGACAGTCTCTTGCTATGTAGCCCAGACTGGCCTGTAGGGAGAGTTTCTCCTATGTCTCTGCTTCATGCAGCATGCTGAGCACAGGCATATTCTCACACTTACCATCTCATATAATCCTGGGCCCTGTGTGTAAGCAGTTCCAGCTTGATGGCCCTGTGGATGAGCCAGGTCAGGGAGGGATAGAAGAGGATGGGACACAGCTCTGCGAAAGAATGTTCAATAAGGCCTTGATGACCTCCCAGAGTCTGGGAAACAACATGCAAGGGTCACAGGGTGAGGTAAGCAAGGTCCAAAAGGTGGGGTTATATTGGCAATCCTGGCGTGAGGTTAGCAGGGCTCACACTTGGACACCTGGAGTGATAGGCATCAAGGGTTGCTCAAACACCTTGGAGCTGTACCCTCCTGACTCAACTTCTCATAAGGGCCCAGAGAACTTAACTTTTACCTTGGAAACCAACTCATTCCCTCTCCCAAGTTGGACTGCATAGAAAAGATAATCTATAGATTCTCAATTAGCAGAGGAATATGGGTCTAAGATAGTGGTTTTCAACCTGTGGGTCACAACCGCTTTGGGGTTGGAACAACCCTTTCACTAATGTAGTCTAAGATCCCCAGAAAACACAAATGTTTACATTACAATTCACAACAGTAGCAAAGTTACAGTTATGAAATAGTAAAAATAATTTTATGGTTGCAGTAGGGGTGGGGTGGGGTGTGTGGTCACCACACCATGAACTATATTAAATGGTTGTAGCATTAGGAAGGTTGAGAGCCACTGGTCTAGGGACTGTTTGCCCTAGGGCCAAGAAACTTGCTCATGGACATTCTAGAGGGCAATGAGTGCTCCTGTGGCCAAGGAGATGATACTCAGAGCTTAATGGCACTATGAAGGCATTATTATTTTATTATTATCTGAGAATCAATAGCAGCTACAGTTACAGGTACAGCCACAACACCAGATAGGAGGGAAAAGTCACATCTATTCCTCTGTTTAGAACTTTCTGCCTGGCACCTGTGACCTATAGTTCTGGCTCCTGAAAGCTCCTCCACCTGACAGGGTCCTTAGGTTGAGTAATTTCAGTTATTGACCCTCTGTGTGTCAAAAGGCCACCCCTTGGGCTTTGTTGTGGGCACTGGGTGGCCCACTTTCCCTCACTGTCATCTGTCAACTGTATTAGTTTAGTCCTCCATTGTCCCTTGCCACCAACCTTCTCAGTCTCTGACTCTCTGATGCCAGTCTACATTCTTCCCTCCCTTATGGAGTCTTAGCATACCACAGAAGAGGAGAATCAGGAGTCCTTAAGCCTCAGCATTCAGAAAATTGTTTCATTGGCATGATTGGTCTGAGTCTTTGTTGGAATGGATGTGCCATGCTTCCCAACAGGAAGATATTTCAGGCCTTGCTAGAATTTGTACTCACAGAGGTGTAGACAAGCAGCTTGTTGGGGGAAGGAAAAAGTGGTAGCTGCAGGAGGGCTGCACTGAGTAGACAGAGAGGAGCCAGTGTTGGAGAGCCAGTATTTGGCAGGTGGTGGAACCATATCTGCTGGGTTTTCTCACTCTTTGGTTCCCTGGGAAGGCACAGTATGGCCTCTGGAGCCATTCTAGATACTAACAACCATTACCTCCAATCTAGAGTCACCGTGTTTATGATGCCCAGATGCAGAGGTCAAATGCGTGAAGAGCAGGGAGCAGAAAGCTATAACTGAAGCTTCTGGCTTCTGTGTTGAGGATCCCTCAGATGGAGAAGGACTAGACATTTGAGTATTTAATTTAGTCATTAGAGCTTGGAACTGCCTTGAGTGTGTCCTCTAGGGCTTGGCATTGTTGTCTTTTCCTTTTGATTTGATTCTACACATTTTGAAATTTTCCTTCTTGATTTCTTCAATGATGCATTCATCATCCAGTAGCATGTTGTTTATTCTCCAGAAGATTGTATGTGTTCTACAGTTTCTCTGACTGTGGATTCAGACTTTTATTCTATTGTGATCAAATAGATGTAATTATTTCAGTATTCATGTAGCTCTTAAAACTTGTTTTGTGTCCTAATACACAATGTATTCTATTTAGACAGGGTTTTTCTGTATAACCCTGGCTACCCCAGAACTCGATCTATAGACCAGGCTAGCCTCCAACACATAGAGATTCACCTGCCTCTGACTCCTGATTGCTGGGATTAAAGGCAAGTCCCACCACCACCAGCTATGAAGTATGTTTTATAAAAGATTCTCATGGACTTTGAAGAAAAATGTATATTTTGTAGTGTTTAAATGGAGTGTTCTATAGGTGTCTATAAACTCTACTAGACCGATGATGACTTTAATTTGGATGTACCTCTGCTCTTGTGTGGCACTTCTTCAGCGACCTTTCCCTGCTCACTTCTGCTCTATACTGTGGCTAGCATGGTGGCGATTCCTGCTGAGAACAAGTTCAGAGTCATTTATCCCCCTGACAAACATTCTTGGGCCCTTTGGTCCTAACACATGAACTCTCTGGATGCTCAGAGCTTATGATAATGCTGAGATACTGAGCCATGAACAGGAGTTTCTAATCCCAGAGAATTTGTCAGGATTCATGAAACAGTACAGATTCAAGAACTTCTAATTGGCTAAGGCAGACTGCATGGAGGAAATTGGATGGGTATCTACTTCAGACAACCATTAGTGCCACCTGAGAACGTGGTTCCATATCTCTAGCTTTCAAAAATCTAGAGTACCTACAGCCTAGCTCAACAGGCCTTCCTCCTCAATGCTTTTCTGAATGTTTCCACTGCCATGGTACAACCATGGCTGTGCCCATCCCCCCCCCACTCCCAGTCAGCAAGGCATGATGTCAATTCAGTGTCTCCCCTTTAAATTATCTGGGCTCCCAGTCCTGGCGTAGGGAGATGTTCTCTCTTTCCCCAACTTCCCCACTGAAGGAACAGCTGGGCTTTAGGAGATGGACTGTCTCAGCTCTTCTAAGATCAAAGACATGGAACTAGAGTCTGTGTTACCTGAACATCCTGATGTGTCCTCATCATTGGCATCAGGAGCCCAATAATGAGCTCAGGACATAGTTGGAGAATCTGGCAGCAGCCCTCCCGGAGGGTATCTTTCTCTGGCATTGTGTTCAGGATGGACAATCAATAATCTTCACTTTGACCACAGAGGTTATGCTGTCCTGGGATTAGTATTCCTTGGACTGAATTTAAAAAAGGGAGTTTGCCAACCTTGGAAAACTTGGCTTGTTGGGCAAGCTTAGCAGACATAAGGGGTTAGAATATATTGGTATTTCTAGGATCTGATCTCTTAATGAAAAATAGAAAATGTTTTTGGAGAATTCAGGTAGCTTAAGATAATTTCACACTTTTATATAATGACATAAATTTAAAAAAATGGTATTTATTAGAGAGCCCAAAAATGATTAATAACAGCAAAGATGTAACAATGAAAGTCTTGTATATGGATAATCAAGGGATAAGAGGGTTATCACATAGAGCAGGAGGTTTGCAGGGGAACCATGGAAGTCAGGAGAACACTCCCATACACTGACAAGTGCTCAGGGAGACTGGGGACAGCAATCTCTTTTGTACATGTATGGGCCGTCTATTACCACTCACCCCATAGTCCATCATCTTCCCAGATGTGCTGTGATCATGCAAATATGGACATTGTCATGTCTATATGTGGTGGTATTGTGTTCCCCAAAATATTGTGCACTCTAATAAACTTATCTGGGGTCAGAGAACAGAACAGCTACTAGATATAGAGGCCAGAAAATGGTGGTGCACACACCTTTAATCCTATCACTTGGAAGGCAGAGATCCATTCGGGTATCTGTGAGTTTAAAGCCACACTGGAAACAGCCAAACATGGTGACTCACGCCTTTAATCCCAAGAAGTGAGCATTTAATCCCAGGAAGTGAGGACAGAAAGCAGAAAGGTATGTAAGGCGTGAAAACCAGGAACTAGGCTGGTTAAGCTTTCAGGCTTTTGAGCAGTAGTTCAGCTGAGATAAGGACACAGAGGCTTCCAGTCTGAGGAAACAGGATCAGCTGAGGAAATGGCAAGGTGAGGTAGCTGTGGCTTGTTCTGTTTCTCTGCTCTTCCAGTGTTCACCCCAATACCTGGCTCCAGGTTTGTTCTTATTTAATAAGACCTGTTAAAATTCATGCTACATCTACAGAATTCTTAGGAGTCAATACAAACCTCAGCAGACACAAAGTAATCAACTTGTTACCTTTGGACACACACATGTAACCCACATACACATGCATACAAACACACACACATGCACACAATTGTATGCATGGTCACATACACACGTGTGTGTACACAAACACACAGACACAAAATTACATACACACATATGCACAAATATGTATGGATGCATGCATGCACAGAAACATCCATGTGCATGCACACACACACACACACACACACACACACACATTGTCTCAGACTAGAGTATGTATTTTAAACCTACATCTAGAATAAAATAGTGTCAACTGACTACCTTGGGACAGAATAGATGAATGGGGTTGAATGATGAAAAGGGTAGGAAAAAAATCAATATCGATTAATGTATGTATTATGTTAAAATGAAATTGTAGGTGACATTTAATCTACAAACACAATGGGATGTTTTTAAGTCCAGTCACTGACCTGGGAACCTCTATGCAATGAGTTTTGAAAGTATCTGTGAGTCATATTTCCATATTAAAAGTTAGGATCCAATGTGATGTTATTAAGAGTGAGATCTATTGGAGGTCTGGATCCTGAGAACTACTAATTATCCATCTAATCAGTGAAAACACAAGTTATCATTTTTGAGTCAGAGAGCTAGTCATCACAATATAGTAAACAGGTTGGTATCTTGAACTTGGAATTCATGGTCTCCAAAAGTGTGACCTTGATGAGAGAGAGCATGTAGTTTTGACATATCTTACCCATGTGATATGGGTTTTTGAAGAACCCATATCAATGTTCTTCAAACTTCTGCTTTATTTAAAGAGGGTTTTGGTCTTAGAGAAGATGACAGTGAGAATGAAAAAATGAAGGGAAGAAGGATGGAAGGGGCTTAGGACCAGTGGAGTGTGGAAGGAGATGAGTCAGTTTTGGGTGGCTCACAAAATCCACATTGTTATGGGAGCAGTAATTGAATGGTTATTGCAAAAATTGACCCAGCAGGATAAAGAGTAACATGCAGAGGATTTGTCAAAATTTATGAAGAACATACAAGTGCAGAGGTTATGTGAATGTTAGAATCAACCCAGATTCCTCAATATGTTTTGAGAACCTCTAGCTGAAAAGTATTTATACCTGGAAAATAGGTTTCTTTACCGACAGAACAGCCAGATCAAACTGAATTAAAAGTGAAAGACCAGGTTTATTAGGCAAAGCACTTTTGGGTGGCCTTTCCAGTACCCAGAGGTGAGGCAGGGGAAGGGAGCAAGAGAAATCACATGGCTGCTCTGAGGAGGGGCCCAAATACTCTGTAGGCATGGGGCAGGGCGATGACATGTCCTCCACACGCTGGGCCCATCACGGTAGGCTGGATTCTGAGCAGCTAGAAGCTCTAGGGTGGTGGAGACCAGTTGCTATTGTGGAGAATTTGGAACTGGGCTCCTCTGGTGGTTGTCTGAGAGGGCAAGGACTGGAGAGAGAGAACTGGGACACAGCCAGAGATTCCAGCCCAATATCCGTCAGCAGCCAAGCCCATACACCATTCCTCACACAGGGCACTAGAGCTCTTTGTGCATGTTCTGAGATCGCTTTAGCTCCTGGATCTTCTGGGGCAGAGTCTTGGTCCAGAACTGCAGTCTTCTGGCCTTCAAGGCTTGGCCCACAGCAGGCTTGATGTTCAGCTGCAGGTACTGCTCATCATGCTCAAACATGGGCCAGTAGGGTAGACCCTCACTGTTGGGGTTCCTGTGGATATGCCAGCCAGTGGGAAAGGGTGAGGTCACTCTAATCCAAAGTCTGACCCCCTGATTTGGGTCATGGCAGTGGAACAATTAGGCAGGTGTTTAATGGGGCTGATGGGATAAGTGTCCTGATATAGGGATACAAATGTTACCCACTAGTTTCTGCTTCATGTGGGGAAAGACTATTTGACCTGTTTTATGTCTACATCTAAGAGGCAAAATCTAAAGAACTGTACACTATGGCTCATGAGCCAAGTCACTATGAGATGACCAGTAACTGACACCTACAAAGTATATGTATAAATGTGCTATCTAGTAGAGAAGAGACTATAGTATGATGGAAGATCTGTGAATGCTAAAGAGACAACCACAACAAAGTGAGACCTATAAGGAACCACATATTACTATAACCCATATAGGGAAGGTTGAGAGAGAGGTGTGTTCTCACCCATATCTTGCAAAGTTGGCCCAGTACTTCATCATCCTCCTGTTCAGTAGCTCTTCCTCCTCAGTGAGGTCAACTAGAGTCATGAGAAAAATAAATGTTGAAGTCCATGACACCTCACACAACTGCCAAATCATGCCTCACACTCACAATCCCAGCTGCTGTCAGAACTGTAACTATCAGCTTTGTTACCTCCCTTCTTCACTATACAATACCCAACATCCATGCATGCCTCTAATTGAATTCGTGCCCCAGTGTGTTGTCATCCCCATCACAGGCTAGACTGGGACAGGTCCATATTCTAAACTTGGTCTAATTTTTTAGGCTATGATACGGCACACATTTGATTTTTATCATCTCCCAGAACCTAGTTTTCCTCAAATAGACGAAGAGCTCAATAGTCCCTAAGGTGTCATCTGAGACCTCCATCAGCTCAAGGAGAATAAGAAAGACTCACGTTTCATGCCAAAGACGAAGGACCCAAAAACAAAAGCAATGTCATCACCATGGTCAGCCTTCACGTGGGGTGGCCTGAGACTCTTGAGGAAGCTGGATTGATGTTGGAACTCATAGAAGTAGACAGGGTTGTGGGAACCTGGAGGTGGGGATGACGAGTGACTTTGTGGCCCCTCACCTGGAATTTTTCTGATATGTATTTGGTGACAAGGTACCTTGATCTAAAGTTACCTGGAATCATAAATGTTAAAGAGGAGAGGAAGTTCCAAGCTGGAGCACTAGCTGTGGAAAAGCCCATGGCAAAACAGTGCTCACGGCCTTCCCAGCTGAATGGTTAGGTCAAGTCAATAGATTATCAGCAACTCATTTTCTCTTCTGTACCTAGATGTCACTCTCTTTATCTAGACATGAGACCTGGATTTTACACTGCTCCACAGTGCTTACCAGTGATCTACATCTCTGAGCTGCTCCCTTAAACCTTGTTACAGAGGTACTTACGCTGAAAATGAGCTACTTGGAGTGCAGGGATCACAAACATGAAGTCTCCCATCATCTCTGCAAACTGTATTTGGAGGGCTTGGGGATCCTCTGTGTCCCCCATGTACTCTTCCATTAGCAGGTCACCACACTCAGGAGGCAGCATCTACACGAAGGAGATCAGGAAGAATGAGGTTAGGCATGTTGTTGGTTAGGTAGGCAACAGCCTTTGATATGAGGCGAGTGGGGCATGTGATCAGATAGGGTATAGCTAAAAAGATGGTCTGAGGTCACCCCACACAGAATCACACGTATAATGACCTTCATTAACAGGGATGTTGTCTGAGGAAGAGATATGAGGGACCTCTCTATTTGGACAAGACCAGAGGTATCTCACCATTTGTGCTGCTGTATTCTTCAGAACATCCTGCAGGTTCTCTTTGGTTATTTCCTTTATTGTCTGAGCAGAGCCCATGACCTGGGAGGCAGAAGGGTGGGATCTGATGGACTTGGATTAGAGATTTTTTGAGTTCCCAGTGCTTAACATATGAGTCTCCAGTCTCCCAGAGGATTGGAGTTGAGTCTCACCATGGGGACAATCCAACTATACTCATCATTGTTGACACCAATGATGCTGGGGACAGGGTGAAAATCCACAGATGCCAACAACTCTTGGGGATGCCTGGGAAAGAACACCCCATCCACCACAGCAGGGATGATCTTGAACACCTGAGGGGCATTAAAGTTTAATGCTGAAGGTCAATAAAATACATATGCTGATCCAATGAGTTACCACCACCATTTTCTCCTTTCTTAACCATTTTTCTCATTTCTTGCTAGCCTCAGGGTGCTCAGCTCACTCTGGAAGAGAATCTACACTTGGATTAGCCTATCTTGGTGTTCATATTATACATAGAACTAAAGAACACAAAATCTGACTAGATCTTCCAAGATACATAGTTCTACCTACCTCATTAATGACCAGAATCTCTGCTTCACTTTTGCCTCTCAGACAGTGTACCAGGGCCTCTGAGTCCTTGGCCTCACATCCAGACAGGTTGGCCACTGTCTGTAAAGGGAACAAGTGGGGAGAAGAATTCTTTGACTCCAACTTGATGCAACTGGCCTAACTACCACACTCTAGTGTGTGTTGTGTGTGATTTGGTATAAATATAAATTGTTAACTTTGTTGTATTCCTCAAAGCAAGCAGTATCCTTTCAACCTGCATACTTGGATTTTTTTTTTGCTTAGGTTAGTTCTGTTTACTCCACCCATCTTTCTGTGTTTCATGTATGAGAGAAGGACTAAGTGTGCCAATGTTCGTATGTGAATGTTAGAGGACAAAGTCTCCTTTCTTCACAGATGTCCCCTTATTTGAGACAGGTGGTCTTCTTGTATTGTTGCTTCTATGCTAGCTGAACTGCTCTGAGAACATCCAGGGATTCCTGTGTTTCTGCCTCCCAGGTGACCACAGGAACATTGGAATTACAGATACATGCTACTATCTCCAGGCTTTTGTGGGTTTTGGGGATTTGAACTTAGGTCCTCAGGCTTGCATTGCAAGCACGTTTAAAAACCCACAGAGCTACCTCCCAAAGCACATGCCTATTTATTTTTTTCAGTATTGGAAGGTGCTAGGAGTAGTTTGCAGTTGAGATAACATGGTAGCCCAGTATGAAGTAGAGGTGAGTAAGGCTAACCCCAGAGTTTCTGAAATATTACTGGAATGAAATTGTTTCCCATGGTCATTGTTTTCCCCACTGAATAGAAGGCCAGAGTGCCAAACCATGAAGGCTGAGGAGGCAGACTAGGGTGCTGAGGGATGTCTTTCTGTACACTGTGAATATGTGTTGCTTTGATTGGTTCATAAATCAAGCTGTTTGGCCAATGGTGAGGCAGAATAAGGTTAGGTGATAAAACTGAAGATGAAAGGAAGAAGGGTGGAGTCAGAAGAGATGCCAGCCCACTGCCTAAGCAGCAACAAGATGCCAGCAGTTCAGTAATGCCATTGCCATGTGGCAACATACAGATTAATATAATAGGTTGAATTAAGTTGAAAGAGCTAGCTAATGTAAGCTGACCAATAGGCTATACAGTTTGTAAATAATATAAGCCTCTCTGTGTTTACTTGGGACCAAGCAGCTGCAGGACCAGGAAGGACACAGAAAAACTTCCAACTACTTAGGCCTGTGATGATTAAGGGCACTTACAGTGTAGACCATCTCATGGGTATCAGAGATAAGGCCAGGTAGCAGGACCACTCCACTCTCCATGATGGCTCTGTGGAAGAGTCCTTTGGACATGGGAGACACAACATGTGAAGACACACTTGTACCACCTGCTGACTCGCCAAATATAGTGACCAGGTCAGGGTTGCCTCCAAAGTGGGCGATATTCTGCTGGACCCAGCGTAGGGCTGCCACTTGGTCCAGGTAGCCCCAGTTGCCTCTGGCGTGCTGGTCTCCAGTGCTGTGAAGTAGAGGGGCATGGATCACAGGGCTATCTAGGTTCTTGTCAGCTGTGTCTGTTTAGCTCAGCCCTAGCCTCACCTGAAAAAGCCCAGAACACCCAGGCGATATTGGATATGAACCACCACCATATCCTCTACGGCTGCCAATATAGATCCATCAGTAATAGAAGCCATTCCTCCAACCAGAGCACCGCCATGGATCCACACCATCACCTGAAGAAGTCAATAGAGATAGATGCCAGGAAGCTCCTAGCTTGCCAAAGCTCTGCAGGGCTGTTTACTAGAGTATCAGACAACTGATGTGCCTCTGTGCAGGTACACAAATACATAGAAATAGCACTTCAGGGCCTTGATCATGGCTAGGGGCCTCTAGTAGCTCCATCAGTTTGTTTCTAGCCCCCAACTCCACCATATATTTCAGTGTGAATTAATGATTGTATGTATACAGTAATGTTATCATTACTCAGGCTCTTCATAGTGAAACAAAGAGGGGTGTCTCCATGGGTATATCTCCAGATTAAAAATGGAAAGAATCATCAACTCTCATTGGCACAAGAGATAATCTAAAGGAAGAATGAGTGACCTCAATGTGAAGCCTTGAGCACCTAAGCAGTTTTGCAGGGCTCAGGTTATAGAATGAGACCTGGTTTTATCAAACAGCTAGAGCCTTTGATCACTCAGTGCTCCAGTGCTTTGTGTCCCTTACTCAGGTTTCATCTGCATAGTGTGACTGAGAAGGACTTTTTTTACCCAAATAGGGCAAGGCTTTTCAACAGAGTCCATACTGCAATGGGGCATTTGCTCCCCCTTTTTAATATATTTTTTATTATCATCACAAATAAAATACTCTGTCCTCAAGCTGACCATGACCTGACACTCACAGGCAGGTTAGAGCCCTCATGGGCATGAGCTGGAGTGTAGATGTTGAGATGCAGGCAGTCCTCAGACATAGAGATGGGAGGCACGGTCACCTTCATATCTTTCACGCCCTCCACATTCATCATTTCAAGGCTTTGCAGACACCTGATGGAAATAGCAGACAGATATTCCAAATCCAAATGTGAGTCTGGATTTTTTTCTCAGTCACCTTCAGTTGCTGCTCATTGTGATGCCCTGTTAATACATATTCACTCTCTAAAGTCTCTTCCCACCAAGGTAAAAGCCACAGGCTCCATAAATGCTGAGGTAGAACCAGAATTCCAGAGTCCTCCAGTTGGCTGGGGCCTGGATATTATTCTTTCTGGGTTTGGGATTTAGAGATTTCCAGGCTTCCAGGTGGAATGACAGGCTGTAAGTATTCATATTCACTGAATTGTTTAAGAACAGAAAAGTGAACTAAGAGTTAGCAGGCTTGCAAGCTTTTTCTACTCTCTACTCATAGCTGTGGATGAGATGTGACCAGCTCCTGTAATTTTCCTTCACTGTGAATCACCCGACCCCCACATGATGAATTGTAATCTGGAGCCTATAATAGTAGCTTTCTCCCCTAAGTTCCTTTTGCCAGTATTTAATTACATCAAAGATAACAAACTAAGATTGCAATATTGGAGTGTTGTGTCCACAGGTACTAGAGGAATCAGTGGACCCTACTGCCCCAAAGGGTGGTGAGAAATCCTTTATCCCATGAACAGAGACTCTCAGGGAACTTCTTTTTCCTACACTGTCTCAAGATTGAATTAGTTACATATCCTTGTTTCTTGGTCAGTGACACTTGGCCCTATAGGTTGTCATAGTGACTGTGAGTGTGGGCTTAGCAAGTATCCATAACACTGCACTCCTCAGGATCTAAAGTGAATTCTACTAGATTCAGGGGCACTTTCTGCTTAATAGGTCACATAACTCATGCCTAGAGATCCCTCCCATTATGGCAGAGAACACCGGGCTCAATTCAAATCTGTGAAAAATTTTAGTTTTGTTCTGGTCTATAGTACCTGCATCTAACTCCCAATGCCAAGCTCTGATGAATGAGATTGGCAAGGTTGTTCTGCTCAATTTTAGTACACACATCAGAAGAAATGCATGGGGAACTCCCCACAATGGGTGAAAACTGCTACAGAGCTGAGATGGAAGAAAGACTTCACCATGGCTCAGAGCTCAGAGAAACTTTTCACTCCAGGGCCAGACATCCTCTTGGTCCATAACTTACATGGCTGGATGTGAGGTTCCATCTCTCACACCACTCCATGGCACAGGGGCTTCAGGGGGTGCAAAGCGAAGTGGTCCTACAGGTGGCTTGGCAAAGGGAATTCCCAGGAAGGTATGGACACCAACTTTTGTGTCCTTCACATGGACAAGGCTGCCTCGGACCTGTCCTGTGTGTGTGTTTCTGATGGGGCTGGCCTCTGATGAGTCCTGACCTGTGTGGAGAGATGCCATTAGTGTTAGTTTTGTGCAATCAGCTTCCAAAGATTGTGAGAGTTCCCACCTGATTGGTACCAGGTCACATAGGAATGGCACCCAGGACCTCCTATTTCAGCTCTGGGGTGTGAGTGTGGGAGCTTCCCTACCCATCATGGCCAGGAACCTTTCCTCCTCTCCTTTTGAAGGTTGTCAGAGTATTTCTCTGACCAAAGAGCTCACACACTCTAAGCCACTTGGCTACATGAATTTATGATTATTGTCATTCTTATCCAAGGTTCAGTAGTAGCTATAGTCACAGCCAGACACTAAGGAGGAAAAACATCTTCTGATCACTTTCCTTAGAATTGTCTAGCACTCTCAGAGCTCCTTACACTGAACTGTCTCCTCATTCTGGAGTGATCTTAGACATCTCTGATGATCTTTGTGGGCCCACAAAATCAGTGGGCTTTGGTTAGAAGATTGGGAGGCACATGTTTCCCACACATTTATCTATCATTTCCATCACCCACCCTTCCCCCACTTTTTCTCCCACAAGCCCAGCCTCTGACTCTGCAGAATTTGGCAGCTCTGACTCTAGTCACTTCCCAATGCCAGCTTAGTGAGCCTTACCCTGCACATGGAGGAGGAGAAGCAGGAGCCCAAAGACCACGGCATTCAGCCAGCTATGAAGTTGATTCAGTGGCATGACAGCTCTCATCCCAAGTCTGTGCTGCTACATAGGACACCCACGTTTCACAAACAGGAAACAGAAACTGTGCAGTGTGCCCAGGCAGGAATTTAAATCAAAAGGATGTAGGCGGGAACTTGGTGTGGTGGGGTAAAGTCCTCATTGTAGGAGAACTGGTTAGTCAGAAGTGACAGCAGACAATGGCCAGGAGGCAGGGCAATTCACTTCTGCTATTTCTGTTCTCTCTTTGGCCTCTAAGAAAGGCACAGCATGGATTCTGAAGATCTTCTGGGATACCAGGAACCCTGTCCTCACTCCTGAGCAAAGAGCTATAACAGAAGTCAGAGGGCTTCTGTGAGTAAGTACTCACTCAAGATGTCACAGGAGAGACAGGAAAATGCAGGAGCTCTCAGTGTGACCTTCATCCTCAAGACTCCTCTGTGCTTTGAAGACTCAGTTTACTGAGCCTGCTTCCAGACTCCCTAGTCCCTACAATTAACTTAGGGTCTACTTGGACACCTCCCTGTTAAATCACAGTTGTTTGACCAAAGCACACTACAATTCTGGTTCTTTTAAAGTCTGCAGCTCCTATTCACTCCACCCTCATGATGTGTCTCCTCTAGTGTCCAGTTCCTGCCAAGATCAACTTCATAGTCACTTATCCATTTAACAAATATTTTTAATTGTTTGTATTTATTTATTTATTTATTTATTTATTTATTTATTTATTTTGCTCATGTACATATATGTGTGTGTATTCTCCCAGACCATGGCTCACATATGGAGGTGAAGGGACAATTTGTGGAAGTCCATATTCTAATTCCACCATATGGAGCCCAAAGTGGAACTTGCATCATCAGGATTGGAGGAACGTTCCCTTATCACCCCTTGATAAATACCATACATAACCACATGACAAGCACTTAATGGGGACTTGCTGGCTCCAATACTGGTGTCAATCTGAAGTCTTAGAACCTAAGATAAATCTGAGATAAAAGTCTATAAACAGAAGTTTCAGAATCACAATAAAATGCTGACATGATATATCAAAGGATGCAGGATCAAAAGTCAATATTCAATCCAGACTGATTTCCTAGAGGAAGTGGTGTGGGGGTCAGTGTCAGTCGCCTTTACTGTCACCTGAGAATTGACCTTGGCTCCAAATTATCTTCATTATTATCTAAATAATAGTCTATAGTCTAACAACATGGCACTGTAGGACTTTTATTTTTTTTTTTTTTGGTTTCTCTCTGGTTGGTTACCTGGCACAACACAGCTCAGCTTTTCCTGTCTCCTCCAATCAACAGGGGCCCCTTTGATTCAGTGTTACCCCTCCAATGAACTATTGTCCTTTCTGTGGTCCTAGCCTTTCTTGGAAGGTATTCTTTCTACTCCAAATTTCCATGAGCACTGAGAAGTGGCCAGTTCCTTCAATTTTGTGATGATGGAACTAGATTCTCAATGGACCCTGGGCATCCCTGTGCTTCTTAATCCCAGTAATATTTGTAGTCAGATAGAGAAATCCCTGTGTGCTCTGCTACTCACTGCACCATCACTCAGAGGCCCTATATTGAAGATGGAAATGGTCACAGTAAAAAATGTGAAATGAAGAAGATACTTAGGTTCTGTTCTGTGAAGGGAGGCAGGGAGCGAGTACAGAGAGCATGATAGAAAAAGAGATGAGATGAACTGGCTAGATAGATAAGGAAAGAAGAATGTAAAGACTCAAGTGCATGAAAATTCCTTCAATGAGGTACTACTATATTCCTGTTTAATATAACTAGATTTAAGACCAATAAAGCCAAGTGTTGGCAAAGACATGGAGCTACTGGCACTATCATACACCACTGGAGGAGATGCAAAATGATATGGTCATTATAGATGGCAGTTAGACAGTTCTATTAAAAGTAAAACACATCTATCCTGTGATTGAGTAGTTCTACTCCCAGGTCTTTAGTTCAAGGAATTGAAAACACCAATTACAAAAACTCATACTTCCGAAGTTCATAAGAGCTTCAATTAAAGTAGTGAAAATCAGGTCAGTCAGGTGTGCATCAACTAGGAACTGGGTAAAATTGTTGTGTGCATATATGGAATGTCACAGTTAACCAAATACAGCACACTTGAATCTTAAAGACCTCTTACTCGGTAACAGGACCAGTCACATAGGAATACTTTTCTGAGATAGGATAGCTAGGACTCTGATGTTTCTAAATTATATGAAGTTTCCAAACAGAACCATCAGAAAGTGGTTGCCCTGGAGCAGAGACCAGGCAATGACTGACAGAGAGGAGCTCAAGGGAACTTCTTCCAGTGAAAGTAGTAGACTCATACTTATGTGAAAGTGATTGCATAGCTCATAATTTTATGCAAAAATTTTCCATCTATGCTGGTAAGTAGGCAAATTTGGTTGCATAGAAATCATTTGGGATTTTGCTCAGTGGTAGAGTGCTTGCCTAGCAAGCGCAAGGTCCTGGGTTTGGTCCTCAGCTCCAGAAAAAAAAAAAAAAAAAAAAAGATTCAGGAGAGGATTCAGAATCCTACAGTTTGCAGTCTGAGAAGACAAGATCAGCTGAGGAGTTAATGGATGAGCAAAATGTGACCTGAGAACACAAAAGAAGGCACTGCCCAGCCACCGAACCAGATCACCAGAATCATAAGCCTACACTACACAGACTGGGAACAGGTAAGCTCCCATCTCCAGACCGGCAGATCAGGTCTCTAGCCCCTAGGCCCTACCCATCGGAGTCCTAGGGACCAGACAGCTACCTTTCCCTGCTCTCCCACCAACCCCCACCAGAAAAAACAAAAAACAAATCCCTACGAACCTAACAACCACTGAAACCATAACCATACCCTGCACCAACTTAGAACAGCTGCTCCCTGAGACAGAACCCACTAACACTGATTGGACTAAGCTGCTTCCAAAGAAACAGAGCCCAACAGCACCAATTTAACCAAGAACTCCTAGTGAACCAAGACTAACAATTAGAACAAGAGAGGCACCTTCAGACACAGACACTGCCTGCACTGAGCAGAGGAAGAGATGAGTAGATGCCAGTGCAAAAATCAGGCAACAACATAAAGACCTATGTGAAAATATCAGAACCTAGTGATTCTATACTTGCAAGACCTGAGCATACCAAGGCAGAAGAAACAGAAGAAATCAATCCTAAAAATGATTTTAAGAAGATGACAGAGGCCCTTAAAGAAGAAATAAAAAAATTCTCTTAAAGAGGAAATGAAAAACTCCATTAAAGAAATAGAAGAAAAAAATCAGAAGAAATCAAAGAAAGTCAAGAAAAAGTAATTAAACAGATGAAGGAAACAATTCAAGATCTGAAAATTAAAATTGAGACAATAAAGAAAACACTAACTGAGGGAATGCTGGAAATAGAAATCCTGACTAAACAAACAGGAACTACAGAAGGAAGCATAACCAACCGAATGCAAGAGATGGAACAGAGAATCTCTGACACAGAAGACAAAATAGAGAAAATAGATTTGTCAGTCAAAGAAAACACTAAAGACAAAAAAGTTGTAACACAAAACGTCCAGGAAATTTGGGACACCATAAAAAGACCAAACTTAAGAATAATAGAGATAGAAGAAGGAGAAAAATACCAACTCAAAGGCACAGAAAATATATTCAACAAAATCATAGAAGAAAACTTTCCTAACTTAAAGAAAGAAATACCCATGAAGATACAAGAAGCTTACAGAACATCAAATAGGCTGGATCCAAAAAAAAGTCCCCTTGCCACATAATAATCAAAACACTAAACATACAGAACAAAGAAAAATATTAAGAGCCTCAAAGGAAAAAGATCAAGTAACATATAAAGGCAAACCCATAAGAATAACACCTGACTTCTCAATAGAGACTATGAAAGCTAGAAGGTCCTGGACAAATGTTATGCAGACACTAAGAGACCACGGATGCCAACCCAGCCTATCATACCCAGCAAAACTCTCAATCACCATAGACGGAGTAAATAAAATATTCCATGATAAAACCAGATTTAAACAATACCTGTCCACAAACCCAGTCCTACAGAAAGCACTAGAAGGAAAAATCCAACCTAAAGAAATTAAACATACCCATGAAAACTCAGGCAATAGATAATCCCACACCAACAAATACCAAAGAAGGAAAAACACAACACTTCCACCAAAAAAAAAAATAATAATAACAGGAATTCGGGCAGTGGTGGCGCACGCCTTTAATCACAGCACTCAGGAGGCAGAGCCAGGAGGATCTCTGTGAGTTTGAGGCCAGCCTGGGCTACCAAGTGAGTTCCAGGAAAGGCGCAAAGCTACACAGAGAAACCCTGTCTCGAAAAACAAAAACAAAACAAAACAAAAAAGCAAACAAACAAAAAACCCAGGAATTAACAATCACTGGTCATTAATATCCATCAGTATCAATGGTCTCAACTCACCTATAAAAAGATACAGCCTAACAGAATGGATAAAAAAACAGGATCCATCCTTCTGCTGCATACAAGAAACACACCTTAACTTCAAAGACAGACACTACCTTAGAGTAAAGGGCTGGGAAAAGGCTTTCCAATCAAATGGACCTAAGAAGCAAGCTGGTGTAGCTATCCTAATATCTAATAAAATAGACTTCAAACTAAAATCAATTGAAAGAGATCAGGAGGGACATTACATATTTATCACAGGAAAAATCCACCAAGATGAAGTCTTGATTCTGAATATTTATGCCCCCATTACGAAGGCACCCACATTCATAAAAGAAACATTACTAAAGCTTAAATCGCACATCAAACCCCACACATTAGTAGTGGGAGATTTCAACACACCACTCTCACCAAAAGACAGATCTACCAGACTGAAACTTAACAAAGAAATGAAGGGCCTAACTGATGTTATGACTCAAACGGACTTAATCGACATCTACAGAACATTCCATCCTAACAAAAAAGAATATACTGCTGGGCAGTGGTGGCGCATGCCTTTAATCCCAGCACTCGGGAGGCAGAGCCAGGTGGATCTCTGTGAGTTCAAGGCCAGCCTGGGCTACCAAGTGAATTCCAGGAAAGGCGCAAAGCTACACAGAGAAACCACCCTGTCTCAAAAAAAATAAAAATTAAAAAAATTAAAAAAAGAATATACCTTCTTCTCAGCACCCCATGGAACTTTCTCAAAAATAGGCCACATGCTTGGTCACAAAGCAAATCTCAACAGATACAAAAACATTGGAATAACCTCCTGTATCTTATCGGACCACCATGCTTTAAAGTTAGATTATAACAACAAAAATTACAGCAAACCTACAATCTCATGGAAACTGAATAATGCCCACCTGAAGCACCAATGGGTCAAGGAAGAAATAAAGAAAGAAATTAAAGATTTCCTAGAATTCATTGAAAATTCATAAAAGTACAACATACCAAAACTTATGGGAAACTATGAAAGCAATGCTAAGAGGAAAATTCATAGCTCTAAATTGACACATAAAGAAGATGGAGAAAGCTCATACCAATGAATTAACAGCACAACTGAAAGCTCTAGAACAAAAGGAAACAAACTCACCCAGGAGAACTAGACGTCAGGAAATAATCAAATTGAGGGCTGAAATCAATGAAATAGAAACCAAGGGAATAATACAAAAAAAATCAATGAAACAAAGAGTTGGTTCTTTGAAAAAGTCAACAAGACAGACAAACCCCTAGCCAAATTAACCAAAAGGCAAAGAGAGAACACCCAAATTAACAAAATCAGAAATGAAAAGGGAGACATAACAACAAACAATGAGGAAATCCAGAGAATCATCAGGTCATACTTCAAAAACCTGTACTCCACAAAATTGGAAAATCTGTTAGAAATGGACAATTTTCTGGATAGATACCACACGCCAAAGTTAAATCAAGACCAGATAAACTATTTAAATAGACCAATAACCCCTAAAGAAATAGAAACAGTCATTAAAAGTCTCCCAACCAAAAAAATCCCAGGACCAGATGGCTTCAGTACAGAATTCTACCAGATTTTCAAAGAACTAATTCCAATACTCTTCATATTGTTCCACACAATAGAAACAGAAGGACCATTACCAAACTCCTTCTATGAGGCTACAATTACCCTGATACCCAACCACACAAAGATGCAACAAAGAGAATTACAGACCAATCTCCCTCATGAACATTGATGCAAAATTACTCATAAAATATTGGCAAACCGAATCCAAGAACACATCAAAAAAAATTATCCACCATGACCAAGTAGGCTTCATCCCAGGGATGCAAGGATGGTTCAACATACGAAAATCTGTCAGTGTAATACACCATATAAACAATCTGAAGGAAAAAACCACATGATCATCTCATTAGATGCTGAAAAAGCCTTTGACAAAATCCAACACCCCTTCATGATAAAGGTTTTAGAGAGATCAGGAATACAAGGAACATTCATAAACATAATAAAGGCAATTTACAGCGAGCCAACCACCAACATCAAATTAAACAGAGAGAAACTAAAATCAGGAACAAGACAATGCTGTCCACTCTCCCCATATTTATTCAATATAGTACTTGAAGTTCTAGTTAGAGCAATAAGACAACAAATGGAGATCAAGGGGATACAAATTGGGAAGGAAGAAGTCAAACTTTCACTACTTGCAGATGATATGATAGTATACATTAGAGACCCCAAAAATTCTACCTGGGAACTCCTAGAGCTGATAAACTCCTTCAGTAAAGTGGCAGGATACAAGATCAACTCAAAAAAATCAGTAGCCCTGCTATACACAAATGAAAAAAGGCTGAGAAAGAAGTCAGAGAAACATCACCCTTTACAATAGCCACAAATAATATAAAATACCTTGAGATAACACTAACTAAACAAGTGAAGGACCTTTTTGGTAAGAACTTTAAATCTCTAAAGAAAAAAATTGAAGAAGATATCAGAAAATGGAAGGATCTCCCATGCTCATGGACAGGTAGGATTAACATAGTAAAAATGGCAATCTTACCAAAAGCAATCTACAGATTCAATGCAATCCCCATCAAAATCCCAACACAATTCTTCACAGACTTGCAAGAAAAATACTAAACTTCATATGGAAAAACAAAAGACCCAGGAAAGCTAAAAGAATCCTGTATAATAAAGCAACCTCTGGAGGCATCACCATCCCTGACTTCAAGCTCTACTATAGAGCTATAGTAATAAAAACAGCTTGGTACTGGTATAAAACCTGACATACGGCCCAATGGAATCGAATTGAAGACCCTGACATTAATCCATGAACATATGAACACCTGGTTTTTGACAAAGAAGCCAAAACTATACAATGGAAAAAAGAAAGTATCTTCAACAAATGGTGCTGGCATAACTGGATGTCAATATGTAAAAGATTACAAATAGATCCATATCTGTCACCATGCACAAAACTCATGTCCAAGTGGATCAAAGACCTCAACATAAATCCAGTTACACTAAACTTAATAGAAGAGAAAGTAGGAGGTACTCTTGAATGCATTGGCACCAGAAATCACTTCCTAAATATAACACAAACAGCACAGACACTGAGCACAACAATTAATAAATGGGACCTCTTGAAACTGAGGAGATTTTGCAGGGCAAAAGACACGGTCAATAAGACAAAAACACAGCCTACAGAATGGGAAAAGATCTTCACCAACCCCACATCTGACAGAGGACAGATCGCCACAGTATATAAAGAACTCAAGAAACTAGATATCAAAATACTGAACAATTCAATTAAAAAAATGGGCTAAAGAACTAAACAGAGAATTCACAAAAGAAGAATCATAAATGGCTGAAAGACATTTAAAGAAATGCTCAACATCCTTAATCATCAGAGAAATGAATATCAAAATGATGCTGAGATACCACCTTACACCTGTCAGAATGGCTACGATCAAAAACACCAATGACAGTCAATGTTGGAGAGGATGTGGAGCAAAGGGAACACTCCTCCACTGTTGGTGGGAATGCGAGCTTGTACAACCACTGTGGAAATCAGTATGGCGGTTTCTCAGAAAACTAGGAATTGAACTACCTCAAGACCCAGCAATACCACTCTTGGGCATATACCCAAAGAATGAGGATTCATACCAGAAAGATACATGCTCAGCTATGTTCATAGCAGCACTATTTGTAATAGCCAGAACCTGGAAACAACCTAGATGCCCGTCAACTGAAGAATGGATTAAGAAAATGTGGTACATATACAAAATGGAGTACTAATCAGCAGAGAAAAACAATGAAAGCATGAAATTTGCAGGCAAATGGATGGAACAAGAAAATATCATCCTGAGTGAGGTAACCCAATCCCAGAAAGACAATCATGGTATGTACTCACTCATAAGTGGATTCTAGATATAAAATAAAGAACAATCAGACTATTTTAAATTTTTTATCGGTGGAGTCTACTGGATTTTATCAGTGAATTCTGCTGGAATATCTGATGCAGACAAGCACTGGAGAGCTCCTGTGGCAAATCACCCTCTGGAATGATGGAAAGATCTTTCTGCTAGCACATGGAGGAGACCCGATCTAGTGTTGGTATGGTGCTGGGGTTCTGTTTATGTCTCTCCTCAGGACAATGAGGTTCTTCTTTGGATTCTTGAGCACTGAACACACCCTATGGCTGCTGCTGAAGCCCAACATTACAGAGATCTAATGGGTCTTCATGAAAAAAATCTATCCTTCTGATGTCAATGGAGATTGAGAGCCCAACATCGCCAGCTTTGGCAAGCATTAATGTAAGCCTAGGAACTGTAACCATAAGATTGGATTCTCCAGAAGAGCTGCCAGCTAAATTTGTGCCGGGATCAAGAAAAATGGGCCTTGGCAGTACATGTTACTGGAGTTGTATCCATGCCAGTGGATGTCCAAACAATCCAGAAGAGAATTTGACATTGCTGCTGCTGCTGTTGCCATTATAGCAATGGCACCCACCACTGCTACTCTTTCTGGGATTACCATTCCATAATTGCTTACTACAGCTAGCACAATGGAGACCCTGGCAACAAAAGTAGCTACCACAGTTAGTTAATCTTTCATTCTATTGGGCATGATAAATTTAATTCAGTAGTTATTTACATCTCGATTGGCTTTGAAAATTATAAATTTATAAACTCAAGTTCCAGTTGCTTTTGGGATACTATCTTACAAGGACACCAATGTACAGTATGGCTTGTTAAGGAAGGGAATGGCTCAGTTGCCTTTAGCCTACTGGCTATGGGTGAGATAGGACCTCTGTTGGTCTTTTCTGTATCGAACACACAGATTGCAAGCCCAGTGCCACTTTGAGATCTTTGGCAGCAGTTAACTCTGCAGCTCACACATGATTGAGCCTGTATGATAATGAGTATTCAGAGACGGGTAATGCCTGGGGGGCACTCACCAACCTAAGACAGAGCACCTGTGTGGCCTGGGCAGGCGTCTCCATGACAGGTAAGGTGACCTGCTGACGTCCCACGCAACCCAAGTCAGAAGCTCATTTTTAATAAAAGGGGGACTTGTAGGGCCCTGGCCCCCGTTTTGGGTAACTGTTGCCTTGCTTGCGGACCTTGACCTTGATATTCTCCCTATGCTAATTCCCTGCCAGGTTCCACCCTCCTGAATGCTTAAGGGAAGTTCATTGCCTGGTACCCTGAATAATGGGTGTTAACAGATTAGAAGCAAGATTGTAAAACATCAGTAGCGAACTTCTGCCCTCCGGGGTCCTCCCATTGTGCTGTAAGCCTGTATTTAAGACCTCCTCCCCCCTCAATAAATGACATTCGGCATTTAAAATTAATATATATATATATAATATATAATTGAATGAGTACTGTGAATGTAATCTATGAATACCACAAATGTGATATCATGAGTGTAATTAATGAATATCAAGAGTGTAACTTAAAAAATAAAGTCAAAAAAAACAAAAAAAAAGAATGTTGAACTTTTCTTATTTTTCTTAGCTGTAGTTGGTTATTTTTCACTCTTTGCTCTTTAGGGGGCTGGCCACCCATCTCCCAAATAAATCGCAGGGAGTCTTATTCTTTCTTATGAATGCCTGGCCTTAGCTTAGCTTGTTTCTTGCCAGCTTCTCTTAACTTAAATTATCCCATCAAATGTTCCACAGCATAAACAAATGTAATACACCTTCAAATTATATTACACAACACTCAGCCATTTGAGTTTTCTCTACTGAGAATTCTCTGTTTTCAACTGTACCCCATTTTTAATTGTGTCATTTGTTTTCTTGACATCTAGTTTCTTGAGTCCTTCATAGATTTTGGATATTAACCCTCTCTAAGATGTGCAGTTGGTAAAATTTGATCCCATTCTGCTAGCTGCCTCATTGTCTGAGTGACAGTGTCCTTTGCTGTGCAGAAGCTTCTCTGTTTCATGAGGCCCCATTTATTACTTGTGATCTTAGTGCCTGTGCTAAAGGTGTTCTGTTCAGAAAGTCTTTTCCTGTGCCAATTAGTTCAAGGCTATTCCCCACTTTCCCTTCTATCAGGTTCAGTGTATCTGGTTTTAGGGTGAGGTCTTTGATGTACTGGGCATTGAGTTTTATTAAGTATGGATCGGTTTGCATTCTTCTACATGCAGCCCTCCAGCTTGACCAGCATCATTTGCTGAAGATGCTGTCTATTTTCCTTGTACTTCTCAACTCTTTGTCAGAAATCAGGTTCCCATAGTTGTATGGATTTATGTCTGGAATTTCAGTTTGATTACATTGATCAACATGTCTGTTTTTGTGCTACTAGCATGCTGATTTATTATTATAGCTTTGTAGTACAACTTGTAATCAGGAATGGTGATACTTCCAGCAATTCTTTTATTATTTAGGATTGTTTTAGATATCCTGGGCTTTTGTGTTTCCATATAAAGCTGGAAATTGTGAAGAATTGTGTTGGAATTTTGGTGGGGGTTGCATTCAATCTGTAGATTCCTTTTGGTAGGATGGACATTTTTTACTATGTTAATCCTATTCCATGGCTTTTCCATATTCTGATATGTTCTTCAATTTTTTCTTCAATGACTTGAACTTTGTATCATAAAAACCTTTCATTTTCTTAGAGTTACCACAAGTGATTTTATATTATTTGAGGCTATTGTGAAAGACATTTCCCTTATTTCTTTCTCAGTCATTTGTCCTTTGCATGTAGGAGGGCAACTGATTTTGAAGCCTACTTGATTATGGTAGATGGTCTTTTTGATGTGTTCTTGGATTCAGTTTGCAAATTTTTTTTAGTATTTTTACATCCATGTTTATGACAAAAATTGTGGTTTGGGTAGCACGGTAACTGTGACTTTGTTAAATTAGTTGGATAAACTTCCTTCTGTTTCTATCTTATGGAATAATTTTATGAGTATTGGCGTTAACTCTTCTTTGAAAGTCTGGTAGAATTCTGCATTAAAACCATGTGGCCCTGAGCTTCTTTTGATTGGGAGGCTTTTGATGCCTGCATGCCTTTCACTAGGGGTCAGATTAAATTGCTTATCTGATCTTGATTTAACTTTGGTAAGTAGTATGTACAGAGAAAATTATTTCTTTTAGATTTTCCAGTGTGGGAGGGTCTTTATGTAATTTCAGCAATAGTGGTATTTCTTTTACCAACTTGTGTACCCTTGTGTTTTGGGTATAGATGTTAAGAATTGAGATGTTCTCCTTGTGAATTTTTTATTTGATGAGTGTGCAATGTCCTTCCCTATTTCTTCTGATGCTTTTATATTTGAAGTCTATTTTGTCAGATATGAAAATGGCTATTCCAGCTTCCTTCTTAGGTCTATTTGCTTGGAAGATCTTTTTCTAACCCTTTACCAGAGGTGATCCCTAGCCCTGATGTTAGGGTGTATTTGGGGGATGCAAGAGAAGAATGGACCCTCTTTTCCAATTCATTCCATCAGTCTGTGTCTTTTTATTGGGGGATTTGAGACTACTGATGCTGAGAGATAGCAATGGCCAATGGTTATTGATTTTTGTCATTTTGTTGTGGTTGGTGCTGGTGGTGGCAGTGGTGGTGGTGAATGAGTGTGTGTGTGTGTATGTGTGTGTGTGTGTGTGTGTGTGTGTGTGTCTGTTCTTCTCTTCTTTTGAATTTGCTGGTCTATTTATTGCAAAGACTATTTAATACTTGTGTTTTCTTGAATACACTTGTTCTATTTAGGTTGGAGTTTTTCTTCTAGCACCTTCTTTAGGGCTGGATTTTTAGATAACTATTGTTAAATTTTAGTTTTTGTCACAGATTGTCAGGGCACATGTGTGGGTTCATGTGGATTCGTGGAAAGAAGATTCAGAGACACCTTAAGAATGAATCTAGCTTTTCTTGGCTACAGGTGGGTCTAGCCTCAAAGGACTGAAGCACTTTCACTTCGCCCAGGGCATTTTTATTTTTCTCTATATTTACAGTTAGCTAGTTGATTTTAATATGCTCAAAACAACCTGAAAGGAGCTTGTCAAAATACAAGGCCAAGTGCAAATTCCTCAATTTCTCAGCACCATGGTTTTTTGAGTTTCCTGAACCAAATTTTGCACAGGCCTTTGATCCTTGGGAGACTCTCAGCCAGGATTCACATAGGGCAGTAAGAGAAACAAAGGTATCAGTTAAATAAAGGATGGATTAGGGCTAGGTGCTACTCTCTAGAGCCAGGCCAGGAGTAGCTCAGCAGAAATGCTGTCACAGGTCTTATTGTGGCATGTCTCATTTTCTCCATCTATGATGATTGAAAGTTCTTCTAGGTATAATAGTATGAGCTAGTATCTATGGTCTCTTAGACTCTATAGTACATCTTCTCAGGCCCTTCTGGCTCTTCCATTGAGAAGTCAAGTGTATTTCTTCTAATGAGTCTACTTTGATATGCTACTTGATCTTTTTCCCTTTCATTTTTTAGTATTCTTTCTTTAATCTGTACATCCAGTGTTTTTATTATTATGTGCTGAGGGGAACATCTTTTCTGTTCCTGTCTATTTTGTGGTATGTATTAAGGCCTCTTGTACCTTAATAGACAACATCTTCTTTAGGTTAGGGAAATTTTCTTTTATGATTTTGTTGAAAATATTTTCTGTACCTTTCACCTGGGTATCTTCTCCTTCTTCTATTCCTATTATTCATAGATTTGGTCTTTTCATGGTGTCCTAGATTTCCTAAGTGTTTTGTGTCAGGAGTTTATTTAGATTTAACCATTTGTTTAATCATGAATCTATTTCTTCTATGGTTTCTTCAATGCTTGAGATTCTCTCTTCCATCTCTTGTTTTGTGCTGGTGAAGCTTGACTGTGGATCCTGTTAGAGTTCCTAAATTTTTCATTTCCAGATATTTCTCAGTTTTGGTTTTCTTAATTGATTCTATTTCCATTTTCAGGTCTTAAAATCTTTTATTCATTTCCTATACTATTTGTTCTCAATTCCATAGATTTCTTTAATTAAGGGATTTTTCATTTCTGCTTTAAAGACCTCTATCATATTCATAAAAGCTCTTTTTTCTTATACTTCAGCTGTGTTGGAATATTAAATGGCTGCTGTGGTAGGGTTTCTGAGCTCTAGTGAAGACATCTTGTCCTGCTATTATTGATTGTGCTTTTATACTGCCGTCTCGACGTCTGGAACTAGGAAGATAGTAATAAATTCTATATGCTGGTATCTGGTCTTGACTTTCTCAGGTGGGTGTTTTGTTTCTTGATTTCTGCTACCCTCTCTGGTTCTCTGGAGAGCACAGTGACGATGTGTTGCCACAGGAAATTCTTCTGGGGTCCTGATAGGTGTGGTCACTGGGGCTCCCAAGTAAATATGTTTCTGAATATTGGGAACTGAACCTCAGAATTGAGCTGGGCTGGCAGTACATCTGAAGGGGTTCACAGGGTAAGAAAATCAGGAACTGTTTAGTTGTGCTTCAGGAATGGGATCAGTGAGTGAGGAGAGGCCACAGCTGTAGATGTGGTATTGTGCTACAGATTGCACTGGGGGATTTGACAGGGAGGGATGGAGGGAGAGTTGAAGATCTACAGTTAACCTACTTAGTTTGCTGGTCCAAGTTACCTGTGGATTCCCAGGGAATTCATGCTGCAGTTGGAGGCTGGGACAAAGCAATGGGTGGGGATAGGAACATCAAGAAGGGGAGACCTGTGGGATCCCCTAAAGATGGGTGCAGGATGAAGAAGGTAGACCGTGTCAGGTGTTCTGGGGCAGACCTGGGGATGAGGCTAAGGGAATTGGATTTAGAGGAGCAGAGCAAAAAGTGAAGATCTGTGATCAGCCTACCTACTTCCCTGGCTAAACTGTGTCTGTGAACTCTCTCTCTCTCTCTCTCTCTCTCTCTCTCTCTCTCTCTCTCTCTCTC
>CABHPQ010161664.1:23815-47606 GCA_902168405.1 Peromyscus aztecus | reverse complement strand
AGGGAGGGAGGGAGGGAGGGAGGGAGGGAGGGAAGAGGGAAAGAAAGGAAAGATATGAGCAAGAAGTAAGAGAGAGAGAATGAAATGAAAGAAGGGGAATAAAGATGGTTTACATCAGAAATGCTAGTTTTCCATTCAAGCCTGCCACACATATCTCCATACAAATATGCCATAGTGTCAAAAACCCACTCAACAAATCAGTGTTTTGGGAGGGCATCACGGGAGAACCCCTACAGTTAACGTCATTCTCATTTGGTGCATGGCTCATCCTGGCAAGTTCCAGCTAGCAATGTGGCCTCCAGTAAGGCATGTCTCCATGTGCAATTTTCTGGAAGTTCAGTGAGAACAGGCCATCGTTGTTAAAGAAGGGCCAGGGCCAGGTGGCCAGGCACCTGCTTCCAAAGAGCCTTCAACCACTTAAGTAACTATGTCAGAGAGCTCAGTGAAGTCAGAGAACACTGCAGTACAATCTAGGATTCTTTTCACGATGTCAGGCCTCTTGTTCTCACAGAAACATGCTGTTTTTACATTAAATGATAATAGTACAGAATCCACAGGGAACTGAAACACTCAAAAAAAAACTTCACAGGATAGAATGAAAACCGTTAGCTGACTTTAATATTTCCAAGATTATGTTCTTAGGTTCACAGAATGGATCTGAGTCCAGACCTTTGTTTTGCAAATGAAAAAAACACATTGGGAGGGGAACCTCACTCATTTACAATAGTCAGTCAGAGTTAGTTGTTGTATAAGCCTTATTTGAATAAAACTTAGCACAAACAATGTTTTTACAGATGTATATGCAGACAAGTAGAAGGTGGACGGAGAAGAATATTGAACCTACACACAATTCAATCAACTACAGCAAAGACCTAAGTTCTTGACTCTTGGATAAGTTCAGAGAACAAAGGTTGAATCTGCGGGTTCCACCATACTCCCTGGAAGAAAAGGGGGTGCTTCAGGTCAGGGTTGGAAAACCTCAGTTCCTAAGCCTCAGAGTCCTGACTCCTCCTCAGCAGGGTCACTAACAAGAGAGCTTAGCAATGACTCTAGCTGGCTGTTTTTGCAGTCATTTCAAAAACCCAATGCCAACATCTGCTGGACTTTTTTAAAAAGATAATATACGGATGCTCACATCTATTCTTATTGGGATAGTTATCACCAAATATTCAAGGAAGACACCTCAGAAATATGCTGCAAATATTATATATGCTTGTGTTGAATTTAAGTCTGTCAATGAGGCAGAAGAACATTTACACACCTAGGTGTTTTTTCTCTTCTCATCCATCCCCTCTCCTTTTTTCTTTAAGGTTAGCCCCAAGGAGCACAGAATTTAGTTGATCACAATCTGTGAGTTAAGATAAGTAGAAAAGCATTGCCTTAATTTTAGCACATGTCTTCCCCCCCCCCCTTTGAACTATCCCTCAATATCATTGTATAACCATCTTTCCTTGGGAGTCATTCTCATTGATTAGATATTCTTCCAAAAGCCATACACTCATCACATAGTGTTGCAGTTGGCTATGTGTTTTAGTTTATAAATATGTGCAACATAAATTTGGACTCCCTGGATACTCCTCCACTGTTGGTGGAAGTGCAAACTTGTACAGCCACTTTGGAAATCAGTATGACAGTTTCTCAGAAAATTGGATATCAATCTACCTCAAGACCCAGCAATATCACTCTTGGGCATATACCCAACAAAAAAATGCTCAATCATGCCACAAGGACACTCAACTATGTTCATAATTGAAGTATTCATAATAGCCAGAACCTGGAAACAACCTAGATGTTCCTCAACTGAAGAATAGATAAAGAAAATATGGTTCATTTACACAATGGAGTACTACTCAGCAATTAAAAAAAAAAACAGTGACATCGTGAAATTTTCAGGCAAATGGATGGAACTAGAAAAAAAATCATCTTGAGTGAGGTAACCCAAATCCAGAAAGCCAACCATACTCACTCATAAGTGGATAGTTAGATGTAAAGCAAAGGATAACCAGGCTGTAAGTCACAGCCCTAGAGAAACTAGGCAACAAGGAGAACCCTAAGAGGGACACATGGATTGCCTTGGGAAGGGGAAGTATATGAGATCTCTTGGGTAAACTGGGCAGAGGGGGAGGAGGTACAGGGGAGAGGTGGAGGATGGGAACGTGAAGGATGGGATGGTTGAGTTGGGAAAGGGACAGAAAGGGAGAGCAAGAAAAAAGACATCTTGATAGAGTGGGATGTTGTGGGGCTAGGAAGAAACCTGGTGCCAGGAAAATCCCAGGAATTCACAAGGATGATCCCAGCTAAGACTCTCAGCAATAGTGGAAAGGGTGCCTGAACTGGCCTTCTCATGTAATCAGATTGGTGACTACCCT
This sequence comes from Peromyscus aztecus, assembly GCA_902168405.1. Lineage (NCBI taxonomy): Eukaryota > Metazoa > Chordata > Mammalia > Rodentia > Cricetidae > Peromyscus > Peromyscus aztecus. Next base: position 45,237 of record CABHPQ010161664.1, on the reverse strand, counting down.
AGTTGTCGTCATAGAACCTTCATCAATTAACTGATGGAAGCAGATGCTGAGATCCACAGCCAAGCACCAGGCTGAGCTCCGGAAGTCCTGTTGAAGAGAGGGAGGAGGAATTGTAAGAGCTGTGGTGGGGGGGGCATGTCAAGATCATGATGGAGAAACCCACAGAGACAGATGACCTGAGCTCATGAACTCTAGACTAACAGCTAGGGAGCCTGCATGGGACTGACCTACACCCTCTGCATGTGGGTGATAGCTGTGTAGCTTGGTTTGTTTATGGGGCCCCTAGCAGTGGGACCAGGATCTGTCCCTGGTGCATGAGCTGGCTTTTTGGAACCTACTTACTTCCTATGGTGGGATGCCTCCTTCAGCCTTGATGCAGAGGGGAGGAGCTTAGTCCTGCCTCAACTTGATATGCCATGCTTTGTTGAATAGATGGTGGAGGCAGAGAGGGTGTTGGGGGAGGAGAAAGGATGTGGGGGGAGAGAATGGGGGAGAGGAGGGAGGGGAAACTGTGGTTGGTATGTAAAATAAACTTTTAAAAAATTGGACTCCCTTGGTTTAAACACAGAGAGAGAAAACATGAAGTTGCGTAGGTAAGGGAGGGGCTGGATCTAGGAAGAGTTGGGGGGAGGTGTAAATATGACCAAAATACACTATATGAAGCTCTCAAAGAATAAAAATATGTTTTTTTAAAAATATATAATAAATGTCTGCATTTCATGTTACCCTATATACACCCATTCCCTTACAGCAGGGCTCCTGCCCCCTTCTCTTCTTTACTGCAGAGAACAAGCTCTTGCTAATCTGATCAGACTTCTTCAAGGTTGTAAAAGGAGAGAGTTACAGGGCAATGCAATGCCTATATATTCCACTCCAGTGAGCAGGTTTGGTTTTGTTTTTTTATATATTTTGTCTTATGACTTCATCAATGTTGCCCCCAGGTCTATGTTAAATCTTTGTAAAGAACCAGCTTCTGACATTTTCACTCAGTGCAATCCTTCAAGTCTACTTTATTGTTTAATTTGGCAAAGCGACGTTTCTGCTCTGGTTTTATACATTGATCTACCATGTTAAAATACAGGTTGGTTCTAACTACAAATATTTATCTATTCTTCCCAGTGACTCTCAGTTCTTATGCATCTAAGACCATAGTACATGACTTCAATAGGCTTCTGATTTTATTTTCTGGATTCTTTACAGCAGCATAACTGAACACCAGTTGTGCAGACTCCTAACTCCATGCATAGCTTTTATCTTTCCTTCACAGGGTCTTTCTCTTTAGATGCCCACCTTTGTCAAAAATGGGAATTGCTACGCTGGCTTTCTTCTACTTTTTGCACATTTTTTGGCATCTTTTCTTTAACTTTTGTGTGTTGTTTGTTCAGTCTCTGCTGTCTAAATATGAAAATAAATTCATTGCTTCTAATATCTCTTTTGCAAACTTCCATCTATACATCTTCTGAGAAGGGTATTTCATTCACACACACACACACACACACACACACACCTGCTATAATTATGATTATTCAATGACTTATTCTGTATGTATGTGTGTGATGTATGAGTGTGTGTATGCATGCTTATTCATGTATGGCATGCAGGCATGTGCATGCTGCAGTGGATGTGTGGAGGTCAGAGAAAATCTCCTAGTTTAAGTTCTCCCTTGCCTCCCCACCTTGTCTGAGACAGAGTCTCCTGACCACAATGTAGGGGATAAGCTGGCTCAGGAGCATCTGGAGAGCCTCCTGTCTCTACTCCTACCTCACCAGAAGAGCAGCTGGTGTTACTGATGTGTGCTATGCATCCAGCTTTTACACGGGTCCGGAGGGTCTGGGGATTTGAACCTACATCATCAGGCTTGCCTGCAAGCACTTTTACCCGGTGAGCCATCTTCCCGTACTGTGATTTATTTTAATAATTTTACGTTCTCAACTTTCCATGTTCAGTCTGTATTTTTTAATTTTTTTTAAAATTAAACATATATCTTTCCCCTTCCCTCTCCTCCCTTCAACCCCTCCCATCTCTTCCCCTTGCTCCCCCTCCAAATTACAGCCGCTTTTTATCTGTTACTGGTGTGCGCATGCGTGCTTACACATATAAACACAACCTGCTTTGTCTTTTAGTACTGGTTATAAGTCTATGATTTCAGAGCTGACCACTTGCTAACTATTTAGGAGGTCTCATCCCTGAGAAAGACTGTTTCTCCCACTCCCAGCATCTCTTAGTTTCCTGAAGTTCTTTGGCTAGGGGTGGGGTGGGGTGGGGTCCCTTGCAATCCCCCCCACACACCCCTGCTGATTTTCTATTCTTATCTTCCATCTGACATAGAAAACCCTCTTCTGTTGGTTTGAAAAAAACCGTGTGTCTCTTTACTATTACTTTGGTATCTAGGGACTGAAGTCTGTTAATGGTATTCATGTCTTCTTGGGCTCGTTGCTTATTTAGGTAACCGTGTCCTTTACTGAGTATCGTCTCGTCTATAGCTCCATTTCCTTGGTTGTTTTCTTCTTGATTCATCTCTATTATTGCTATCATGGGTCTAAGATAGTTTTAATAAATGAATCATGGATATGCTATATGAGTTTTTATATGCCTAAAACATTTTAGACTGTATTATCACAGTAATTTAAATGACAGCTCGGTTCTTTTCATTCAGTACGTGAATATTTTATCCCATTTCTTCATGCGTCCATCTACACTCCTGACACTTTGAGGACAACCTTGCTTTTTGAATTTCTTTGTAGATGATGTGATTTTCCTCTCTGGACAACTCTGTAGCTCTCCCCCTGTCTGGATGTTCTATTTCCACAGGAATGTGTGTAAGGGGGTGTGAGCTGGGTTTATTGTGCCTTCTCCCACTGGGTCCTCTGTGAGGACACTGATTGCTGTCTGTCTCTTGGCTTCCTGGAACCACTGGGCTATTGTCTCTTCCAGTCGTCTTTCTTCGCTTTTCTTCCATGACACTCTATTCTTCTGTTCACGACGCCCACATCCCTTTCATGGCCCTTGCACTGACTCCCAGTCACCCAGCCCAACACCTGTGCTTCATTTGACCACGACCACAGAATCAGTTCATGGTGTGTGTTGCTTTGTGTTGCATTATGTGCATTTTTATTTTAAAATATTCCAATTTTGGTTGTCTTTGAGAGCATCTGATTTGCTTGGGGTATCAACACTCCGCCTCATCTCTCTGGGCTTTCCTGCCGTGTTTGTTTTAAATGTTAGTCCTAGTGTTGATTTGTCTTCCTACCCAAGGTTGTTCTTCTCCGTTTGTCCTTCAGCTGTTCCCAGAGGGCTCGTCCTTACTCCCCAGGGGTGGAAGAATGCCAGGGCCCGGCCAAGCACTCTGACTTCTCTGGAGAAGCTCGGGTGTGAACAGCCTCATCGAGGCATCTCTTGGGACAAAGAACTGCTAGGCTTCTGGCCCACAGAGCACCATTCTCCTCTCAGACATGAGTCCTGGCACCCTCCCTTGCCAATTCTCTGGATGACTTGTAAGGCAAAGTTGAAACACAGGATACAGATACACACAGGCCCACACCTCTTTCACCTTCTACTCACTGGTAGGGCTCCATAAGCTGGGTCCTCCCTTAATCATTACCCTCTCCCTTTAGCTGACATTATTATTTTCTAACACCCTCCCCACCCCCAGTCACCATGATAGCAGCTAATGTGCCTTCTGGGCAGCACAAGGAAATCAGTGTAGCTTCGTGGGCAAGTGGTTTGAGTGCCAGCCTGTAGAGGACTGTCTACTAAGTCTGCACATTTAGCAGGCTGGGCCTGTCTGTATTACAGCTCCCACCTCATCCTCACCCGAGTCATCTGGAGAGTGAGGAAAGGGCTTGGTCTCACAGGCAAGGCTGCAGTCTATTGTCCCAGCACCGTTTCTTCCTCCTGTGGAGAACCAACCCCTTGCCTTCTCAGGTTTCTGAGACATTTCATTTCGTTTTCCCAGCTGGACTCTCCGCGCTGGCAGCCTGTTTTGTCAGATGTGTGCCGGAGAGGAAGTCAGTGACCAATGGTGAGTTACCAGTCTCTATCCACAGGTGACATAAACAAAGGAGCCCTAGAACACTGAGTAAATATTGACTTTCATGGCAAAAAGAAAGAAAAAGATATATTGCTGGTGGTATAGTAACCACAAAGTTAAGCTAGAAGACAAATAGTTGGTTTAAGCATTAGCATGTCCATTTACTAAATGCCGTTGGCAGCCAGGGTGGAGGGGCATCCACAGTGGAATCTCTGAGGGTGAGTGACTCTGTATTTGCTTCCCAGGTGGCGTCGGGGTGAGGTGTTGCCACTGGAAGAGTGCGAATATAAACATGACAGCCACTGGGTTCCACTGTTTTCATAATTCTATCAACAAATTTCCTTTCTCTCTTCAAATCTTTTTTCAATGCTTTTTTGAAATAAAATATAATTATATCATTCTCCTCTCCCCTTTCTGACCCTACCCATGCATGGCCCCTTGCTCTCTCAAATTCATGGCCTCTATTTCTTTAATGTTATTGCATGTATATTTATATATAAGATACATATACTTATCTTGCTCAGTGCATACAATGGTGCTTGTATGTATATGATTTCAAGGCCCAGCCCCAACTAATACATCTACAACATAGCTGCACCTGAGGCTCGGAGATCATGGTGGAAGAGGGGCAGAGAGACTGGAAGGCCAGAGGAATAGGAAGTTTGCCGTGAGTTTGCAGAGAAACCGCACCCATGAAATCTCATCATCATGGCAGTCTAAACAAGACCTGAACTTGGAAGGCACAACAGACATGCTAATGCGGAAGGGGGAATCTCCTGGGGCCTCAGCCCTAGACAGAGAGCTGCAGCCAGTCAAATCTTCTAAAATGAGGGGAAAGTGGGAGCACACCTTTAATCCCATCACTCAGGAGGCAGAGGCAGGAGAACCTCTGTGAGTATGAGGCCAGCTTGGTCTGCATCATGTCTTCAAAATAAAATACAATGAGGAGAAAAAAATATAAGTTGACAGTAGAGAAGCACTCAGCCCTTGCTAAGGGGCTTTCCTGTCAACTCTCCCTGAAAAGTCGAATCCCTCTGTGGGCTTCTGGGATTCTCCGAGACTCATCCAGGGAATGTGTTAGCATCTTCTCATTCCCCTGCTGCAACTGCTTACAGAATAGACGTTACAGCAGCAACAATAATGGCACACTTCTTCATCCCCGTTCCATCCCCCACGGCCACAAGAACAGAGGCAGCATTCCACAGCCCTCCCCCTGCTACTCCAGCCATACTGGCCCACACTTGGATTTCGTAATTGCTTTTGCCATCACATTTCATGGTTTCACAAATACACACTACAGCTCACTCTCTACTCCCACATTTTGGTTAATGTTTTGATTTTACAGTTTCAGCAGAATTATCCGGATCACTTCCCAGTATTATTTTTCTCTGTTTTCTTAGCTTAACCCCTGAGTTGGATGTTGTTTAAAACACTCCATTTCTTCTGTAAATACCTATTTACTCCGGTAGAGAGATGGATGAAAAATGGGTTCATTGCTATTTCATCAGAATGAGCCATTAGTTAGTTTTAACTTTCGACCAATTAATGAGAGCAAAACGGCCTGGTAGCCACTTCCCCAATGCAGAAGCTATGACCACAGGCCAAGGCAGAGGTGGGGAGGTTCAGACCGCAGATCGTTCTCACCCTGCTAAAGGCATGGGCTCTGACGGACAGCCACCACAGTTCAGGTTCCACCTCTGCTGACATTAGTTCTGTCACTTTGTGAAATGAGTGGCCCCTCCAAGCCTCCACTTCCGAACAGGTGGGGGCAACAACATCCCTATCCCTGGGTTGTTTCCAAAATTAAATCACTCAGTAAGCGGCTACAATGGCATCGGAACCGATAGGCACCGAATGAGCCCTGAATGTTGGCAATCATCTTGGTTGTCATTACTATTACTGACTGTCAAGTTCTTCTACGGGAGAGATTTGGGGATTTAGCCCTTTTAGAAATTTCAAATCATATCACAAAAATTCCTACTTGGCCCTATTAGCATGAAATGGCAAGAGAATTACATGTCATCATTGATCAGGGGTTATTATGGAAACAATCCTTTTAGGGTAGAAGGAAATCGCTGTTACAGCAGCAATGAAGGAATGTCAGCTTATCCTTGTAACTCACTGCCTGTCTGAAGCAGAATCTTCTTTCAGAAAAAGAAAGCATTAACAATGATGATGAACAGAGGCAGTAGGATCAGTGAGAAGAAGGCTGTCCTGGTTAAAACAGACAAATGGCATCTGAGTAGCCACCTTGACCCTGACGTGCCCTCCTGAGGACCACTTGCTGGCTGCTAAAGCTGCCATCACTGCCCTCCCTGAGGAGGCCCCTGCAACCTGCACCCCACAAACTCACACAGCGGCTCTCAACTTGGGAGTCACATATCAGATATCCTGCATATCAGATATTTACAATTCATAACAGTAGCAAAATTACAGTTATGAAGTAGCAACAAAATGATTTTGTGGTTGGGAGTCATCATAACATGAGCTGTATTAAAGGGTCGCAGCACTCGGAAGGCTGAGAACTACTGCATTAAAATCTACCTATCCCCGTTGTCCATCTCTATCTGTCCTCTTGTAAAGGCACAGTCCCCTGGCCTCGCTCAGTGTGCTTTATGGTAATTGGTTTTTCCAGCTCTCACCTCCTCCCTCAAGATGTCTTCCCCATTATTCCTTGTATGTGATGACCATCACCCTCATATCTTCTCCACCGAGAACATTGTTGTTGAGACAGGCTCTCATGAAACCCATACCAGCTTTCACCTTGGTAAGTAGATAAGAATGACTTTGAACTCCTGATCCTCCTGGCACTGGCCCCACTGAGTACTGAAATTATAGGTATGCACCACCACCACACTCAGTTTATGGCAATGCTGTGGATCAAACCCAGGGATTTGTGTGCGGTAGGCAAGCACTCTATTCACTGAGCTGTACCCCACCACTCTAAGGACACTTCTCACAGCACACAGCATCTTAACTACACAGTTTAGCATTATATGTGGCAAGTAAACTGGCGCTTAACAAATATTTAACAAACTAAGCCAAGAGACTCTTCAGTGAAACAATACCAAATATGGATTCATCTTTTCCTGAGTGCAGTACCTCCCCACAAACATATTCCCTCAGCCATCTCACAAAGTTCGTCATGCACTTGGTTATGCCAGCATGATTCAGGTTCTAACACAAGGTTTTTTTAATATATGTTTTTATAATTTTTATTTATATGAATGTAAGTGTGTGCCTGTGTGAATGAATGCCATGTGTGTTCGAGTCTCTGAGAAGCCAGAAAAGGGTACCATATCCCTTGGAACTGAATTACAAGCAGTTGTCAGCTGCCCAGTGAGGGTGCTGGGAACTAGGCTTGGGTCCTCCGAGAGAGCAGCAAGTACTTATAATGGCTGAGCCATCTTTCCACAACCTCTAACACAGTCTTTAAAAGCAGACAACTTCTCTGTACTCTGGGTCATTGCCTGCTGTGGGAACAGCACCGATTACCATAGGATTAGATACTTTGCAGAGGGAGATGATGTGGTGGAAACTGTTCCCTCAGAGCTAGGAGTTTCATGCAACTAACTAAGATCTTTGACTTCACAAGAGATCCGAGAAAATTCTAGACACTGCTAGACTACCACAAGGTGTCCATCACACTCATTGTGAATAACGTGAACTTTCTAAGGTGACAGAGAGTAATGGTTATGTCCACTGTGACTTTGTCAGAAGGATGTGAGCATGACACGATGCACATCCAATGTGCCACAGTACCCAAAGCCTCTATCATAACTGATGATCTGCCTCAGACGACCAAGTGAAAATTTTACTTTGGTTTATGAAGTTGATCAACAACTTCATGGTTGGTTGAGATGATGCCGTCCCTCATCTCAACCCACCCCAAGCCTCATGTCTTTGCTATTGCATATCAAGTTAATAATCCAGTTCTCCTGAGAGCAGATGAGTTGACATTTGGCATCACTTAGTAGGTGATTCTAGAAGCTCAGAGAAACACTTCCTAATCTGAGTTATGCTCCCAGAATGAAAGAAGCTAGAAAATTTGATCAGAGCAAAATGACCAACCAAAAATGCCACATGCAGGTTCAAAAGTTAACTCTCCTTGGGTAAAATAACATTAAGGATGCCTGAAAAGGAATCCTACTATTAACTATCTACCAAAAAAAACCCCTGTAGTACCTGTAAGTCTGTGTATAAATATACATATATAGTTTAAATGAGATTTTCTCATCTGAGCTAACCATGCTCCCTCCAAGAGCCAAAGCTCACCTAATAAAACCCTAATACCAGGCATGTGAAACCCTCTATTGAGTTACTGGCCATGGCTGGCCAAGAGACTCCCCTAACATACATCCTATTGCTATCACCCTTGGCTATCTCTCAGAAGTGGAAGGTGAGTCCCTGTTGATGAAGATACCATGAACTTTGGACATAGAGCCTAGAGGCCCCAAAGTTGGAACTGACATGAATGTCTCTTCTCTGTGAACTAGCTTTCATTGTACCAGAAAGCACCTTGCAAAATTCTAAAAAGGGGAAGCAACGAACAGTTCTGTCCAGCTATGATGCCTATAAACCACAACAGCCATCAGCCTGGCACAATAATGCTGAGATGCAGTAATGGCGTACATACCTTGTTGGCAACCAACATCTATTTGGACTCAGGATCCACTCAACAAGAGGGAAACAATGCCTGGTACTGAAAACCTAGTCAACTACCCAGGGCTAGGAGTCAGGGGTCGTGGAGGAAAACTTAAAATTTCCATTTTACTAAGCCAACATAATTCCTAACTACAGTCTAAACATTCATTCTTATACCACAGATAGGTGTAGCTCTTTCAAACCCCTATGGTGATTTGAAAGAAAATGGCCTCCAAGGGAGTGGCACTATTAGGAGGTGTGGCCTTGTTGGAGGAAGTGTGTCACTGTGGGAGTGAGCTTTGAGGTCTCCTGTGCTCAAGCTACATCCAATGTCACAGTTCATGTCCTGTTGCCTGTGGATCAAGATGTAGGACTCTTCAGCTCCTTCTCCAGCACCATGTCTGCCTGCATGCCACCATGCTTCCCACCATGATGACAGTGATCTGAACCTCTAAAACTGTAAGCCAGCCCCAGTTAAATGTTTTCATTTATAAGAATTGCCATGATCATGGTGTCTCTTCACAGCAATAGAAACCATAACTACCCCTCATCAAACTTCTCTTTGCAACAAAGACCATCACAGAAAACCACAACCAAGCAAAATGCAGAGCTGTGCAGCCTGGCCCCAATGGACACATCTACAAACACTCCCACATCTAAGGCTCAGGGAATGTTGAAGAAAAGGGCCAGAAAAACTAAAAAGTCAGAGGATCAGGGAGTTTGCTATGAGTCTGTGTCTCCTCAGAATGTCAGAAGCTGCACCCATGAAGTCTCACATGACGGCCTAAACATGAGCTGAACAAGGACGAGAACAATAGACATGCCAAGACGGACAGGAAGGACCATGAAGCTTCAATCCACACAAAGAACTACAGGCAACGAAGGCTGCTGAGAGTGAGAATTGTCTCCCCAGAAAGAGCACACCAACTGGTTATCCAGCACCAAAGTGTCAGTCCTGAAATGCGCACACAAGTAACACTATATGAAGTGAGGTTATATTTATGTTAATGAATGTGTGTGTCTCTGTGTGTATGTGTATGTATATATGTATATGTGTGTGTCTGTGTGCATCTGTGTGTATGTATGTGTGTCTCTGTGTTTGTATGTATGTTTGTGTATATGTGTGTATGTGTCTTTGTGCATGTCTGTGTGTATATATGTGTATGTGTGTGTAAGTGCATGTATGTGTGTCTATGTGTGTGTCTGTCTCTGTGTATGTGTGTGCAGTAATCAGTGAAAAAAGAGGCCATGAATTTGAAAGAGCATAGGAGGGTTTGAGTGAAGAAATGATGTAATTATATTATAATTGCAAAAAATAAAAGACATTTTTAAAGTTAATCCTCTCCCAAATCCTCTCTCCAAAATATGCCCTCCTAAATCCCAAAACAATGTGAATGTAATAAAGGCAGGATTGAAGCGGTATATGAAACAGCATAGAATCATCTCACAGGAATCCATGAAACTGTTCTTCTGCAAGAAGCATGTTTTCCGACAGTGAGGAGGGCTGATGGATATCTGATCCTTCCTACTTAGTGTAAACGACCTCCCACAGAGGCAAGCACCTACTGTTTGTATTAGATGAGTCTTCACTTTCCTCTCAGGAGGGAAGGAAGAGCAGGCACCTGTACCACCAGTCCAGCACATAGTCTCTCTCACAAGCCCGTTCAGACAAGGCTGTGGTGATGGCAGAAAGCAGATGCCCCCAGCTTGTGCCCTCTGCCTTCCAGGTTGACCAGTTGACCCGCTCTGCTGCAGATGGTTCTGAAGTGGCCTCACCCAGATCATTTCCACCATTGTTCAAAGCATGCTTCTGCCTCGCCTAGCACATGTAAGGATGACATCTTCCAATGAGGCCAAAGGTCAAATGCCCCCTCAAAGGATGATAACTCCAGAACTGAGATGAAAGTCCATGTGCGGCTGGATTCACAGGAACTCAACTTGATTGACAGATGATGACAATTGCTTCAGTTTTGCTATCTCAGCACCAAAGAAATATAAACATAGCAAACAACTGTGAGAAATCTGGATTCCAAGAGAGGTCTCCAGCCTCCTCCACGTGACAGAGTTCGCACTGCTGAGGCTGTGCAGTGTGTGAGCTGGTGATGGGCTCAATGCTGCACTTAGGAACGAGGTGTGCATTGGTATTTCTCACCAGAAAGAGCCACAGATCAAATGACTCATTGGATTGAAGAGGCAGAGGTCAAAGGGTCACTGTGTGGGGATAATGCACTTCCTGTTAGAGGAAAAAGCAACGGGGACACAGAACTTATTAACTGGAGAGAAAGGAAAATTTTCCTCCAAAGAGGGAATTCCTTCCTTCCTTTATAGAAACACCCACTTACTGGCAAGATTCCTAAGCAAATGTCCTCACTTAAGACAACCCCACAAAGGAGAAGAAATTGAGCAACTTGGAAATGGTCTCGAAGAAATGAGGATTCCCCCACAGGACCAGAACTGTGACAGTGACTGACAGGAAGGTCGCTGAGCATCTGTGCTGTCTGTTCCCCACTGAGCACAGTGCTGTTCTTGCTTTGAGGTCACCGCTGCCGTCACAGTCATGACATCAAAATGGGAAGAGATCTGTGACTCCCTTACGCCCCTCTCAGCTGTGGGGCTGGCTAGTGTCAGATACCCAGAGAGCCTGAGAATCCATCCCCCAACAATCCATGCAGTGTGAACAGTAGGAGATTGTAAGAGAACCCATTAGAATGTGGAACCACAGGTTTGAGGAGAGAGAGGCCAACCCCACTGTGCAGATTCAGTACCCCACCCGGCTTGGGCCACGCCTGTCACCCAGAGAGCAGGGAGCCTAGTGTGAAGCAGCTGTAACTCCAGACAGCACTGAATGCTCCTGGAACAAGACCCCCCCCCCCCATGCTGTGCTGCTCTCTGGAGCCTTCGGCTTTGATTTCACGGTACTACCCAGTACATCGGCAGACAGCATCCTCTGGGAACGGACTGGGTGGGACTGTGACGGTGTTGTCTGTGGTCTCTCCCACAAGAGACCTACTGTGCAGCTGCCTGGAGACGTTAAACAAGGCTCAGCTCCCTTGTGTGGACTTGTCAGGATGCCGCCTTATACATCACATGACAAAAATACAACTCCCCAGAGATCAAGGGCCACCTCTGCAACCCCCAACTGTCGATTAAAACACACACACACACACACACACACACACACACACACACACAGCTGCCTCTCTGAGCACCTGCGGCTCATCCCTGCCTCATTCTGGAAAAGACACTGCTGAAAGCTGAGTTCTGAAGACTGGGACCCATGGCTGCTTGGACAGTTGGTACTCCAGTCACTGTGTGGCTGAATGAGGGAGCTGACCTGCCTCTGTCACCCTCAGAGAGCCGCCGAGGGTCCTGTCATGTCTCTATTGGGTTTTCCAGGCTACACAGAGGCGTCAGGTAACAATCATAAAGCCAGGCTTACAGGACGTGGGGACACATTAGCATTGGGCAGAAGCACATCCCCAGCACAGCTGGCTCGGCTCCCTTTGAGCTTGTGATGTCATCTGAACCACTCTTACCAGGAAACCAAGGTAGGTAGAAGATGAGAGGACGGGAGATGTGGTTTCTGTATGTAGAGTCCATCTCGTGGTACTCAGTCCTACCAAGTTACCATGACTATGTTTGAAGAATGAAAGCCAGTAAACTCATCGCTCTTGGTTATGAAGCCCTCACTTCATGTTTACTAAGTGTCCTGTTGTTGAAATGTTTTCTTTAACAGATGATTACATTGTTGAGGGAAAGGTTGTTCTCCACACCTCTTCATTTCCACCCTGTGTACTTCCTGAAAAGCATTCAGTGGTAGTTAACAAATTAGCTCTGCCCACATATAGTAAGTATGCAGGTTTAGGGGAATAGTTTCTCAACAGAACTATTCACTCTCCAGTATACACACACACAGCTGCCGAAAAGCACGCTCAAATGTTCCAAGCCATGGAACCCACATGCTTCAATTTGGCTCCTATAGTGAAGTAGGCTAGTTCTGTGGCAATGAGGAGGAGGTCTCTTGCCAATTCTAAGAGCCTTTTGTGTTAACAAAGACATTGTGTTGTGATTGCTTGGGCAAAGAATTCCATCTCAAAGACAATGGGAGACATAGCCTGAGAAGCTGAGAATCCTAATGGAATCAAGGATTGGAATAAATGTGTCTCTCCCATTGTGATGCTTTGAAAGATCACATAAGCATCTCTAAGTGTCCTCAGATGGAAGAAAAGCGAAATGTTGTAAATCCTGGAGAGACCGGAATATCTGCACTGTGAGAAAACCCCTTCTGAGAAACAAGCAGTATCTAGGCAATGCCACCTGGCATGTATGGCAATGGACAACCACAAACTGTGTCTAGGACAGTTCCCCATCCTCCCTCTTGTGCTCAGAGAAGTCCCGGACCACTCATCACTCACTGACAGACCTCGGGGTCCTAGCCAGCATGTTCAAGTTCTAACTCTTCCCCACCTCTGACTGCTGCTCCCAGTAACCAACTCGATCCAGAGCCCAGCATCATCGCCTTGCCTGTGGTGTGTCCTCTGACATGGGGCAGAGCTCTCTTAGCCTTGGAGATGCTTGTCCTCGTGACATTCCCCCCAAGTGTCACTTACAGAGACATGGCCTCTGTCTTATTTTTTCAAGGCATCTTAGGATCAAGGCATCTTCTCACCCAGGAGAAGACACACACCTGCTCTGGGATCCTGTTGGCCACCAGCAGCATGACCTCAGGCCCAGAGGTCACTGCACCACCTTAATATCATGACTTCCTCTCTCTCTCCCTTCAAATACAAACTTGATCCTGAGTGGCCATCCTAATGTTTAATTAGATCAAGTCAGGAGATAAATGAATGACTTCAGTAAAAAGGACTCCTCAAACTGCATACCAGGACTCAGAAGTCTCCTTACATGTTGCGTGTTATCGTCTGAGGACCTCTGTCCCCATGTAAGTAGGCAGCTGTATTCCACAGTATTTCATGGGGTTCTAGCTAATGAGAACTGAAAAGTCCAGAGGAATTTCTGGCTCAATAAGGTGGTAGCACTGGACAGTTCTTATTACCACACTACTCTATGTCTGGTTCTTCTTCCAGTTGGCCCCTTGGTCATCAGCAGCCCAACCTTCTGCTGAGCATTTGAATATACCCCACAGTCTAACATGTGGCTTCGCAGGTCTCAGTGGCCTCTCTCGTACTCTCCAAGTACTTTCCCATAAGCTTGGATTGTGACTGCCTGCCCAGTACTGCAGTCTAAAGTACTTATGCCCAATTCAACCCCTCCACTTCACCCTTTCCAGATCTTCCTGCCCCCAGTTCTTCCCACCCCAGACGCCATAACGCTTCAAGAGCTCTGGTTTCTGAACTGAGATCTGACTCAGCCTCACCTGGTTCGCATCTCTGCCCTGAGTCTTGTCTTAGCACCACAGCTGCGCCTTCCATTTGGAATTTCAGTCTCAGAAGCCATCCTCATCTCCAGCATCCCATCCAATGGGGATGAACAAAGCTTCCGTTGGGGCTCATGCAAGTAGACTGTCCAATACCCATGCTGGTATACACACTGGTCATAGGACATGGGGAAATCAGTAATTATTAGAAAGCTTCCTCCATATTGGCTAGCTCTCATAGTCCTGGAAGGTGTTATGCAGTCTTCTATGCCCAGCTATGAATGCTGTGAACTGCAGTAAATGACCGATGTGCAAGATATACCCATGGGTGAAAGAGCGGCATGAATGTTATAAAGCTGAGCAACTGCTTCCTGACTGGATTTAAGGCCCACTCTGTGAGAGGAAGCTCATGCCTGGTACTATAAACATAGCCAAGAACTGGTGGGTGGAGAATGCACAGGCCCTTGGGATGAATCTATCACTATTATTGTGCTAAACAGACTTAGTATCAAACTGCCCTCTGAATTTGTATCTCCCTGGTGCAGCTCTCAGACCTCATCTGAGAAGTTCCTGTGTGCAGTAGATGTCAGTCAGTCAGTGCAGAAACCTGAAACTGATCACAGTACAGAGGATACTGTGAAGTATTCAGTGAAGTGTCCAGCCACAAGCTGGATATCTGTATCACAGCCCCTCCCCAAGGCTCAATGACCCTTGCAAAAGAGGGGCTGGAAAGATTGTAAGAGCCAGAGGTGAGGGAGGACCAGAGTGAAACAGTGGCTTCTGGACATGACCGGACCACTATGCTCAGGAACTCACAGCGGCCATGATAGTCTGCATAAGATCAAGTCAGTCAGCATTCCAGCCTGGGGTGGGAGGGGGTCCAGAAGTTCCTCCTCCTGAGGGAGCAGCTATGGAAAGTGAGTTGCTTCTAGGGGAGGTAGGCTCTGTTTTCCTTAAAAGTCTACAGCCAGGTACCAGTTGCTAGTCCCACAACCAGGAGTATACTGCAGCAAAAAATGGAATTAATGGGTTATCAAATTTAGAATAAATGAATTTTTGAAAGAAAACAAAACATTGGGCATTGTTACAAAGAGTGCCTGGCAGGGATGGGTGATCCCGCAGAGCCCGGGGCTCTGATGTTGTGGTGGGAACACTGCTGACTTCCTTCAGCTCATGGCTTAGAGGGATATTTTTAGAATCCCAGAGGTTATCCTTCATATTAGAAATTAAATAGAATCTGATTTGTTACAGATCGACTTCAAATGCCACCACTTATCTCAACGAAAATATTTTTATTATAGTATTTTATAATAAAGACAAATTAACCTTTAAAATAGGGAAATTGACTATAATTAATAGGTGATATTTTAGGTATGTAGGATATTTCAGTATAAAGATGAAAACCTAATATTTCTTCTAAGAGATAAAAGATACTAATTAGATAAAATGCATTATGTATTATTTCTGTTAATATATGTATTCTAGAATTAAACAACTTTGAAAAATACTATCAGCTTTATTTGTATATAGCATGATAAAAATGACACAGCTGGGAACAGTGGCTCACGTCCTTAATCCCAGCGTTCGGGGTGCAGAGGCAGAGGCAGAGGCAGGTGAATCTCTATGAGTTCAAGGCCAGCCTGGTCTACAGAGTAAGTTCCAGGACAGCCAGGATTACATAGAGACCCTGTCTCAAGAAATAGAAACAAACGAAAAGCACTAAAACATGAGTTAAAAAAAAAAAAAAGACACCATTGATCACCCTCAAAGATAAAATCTCATCGATTTTATTTTTCAGTTCCTAGTGGTGATCCATGTCTGGCTAACAATGTTTTGTATGAGGTGTTGTTGAAGTGGTTGTGTGCAGAAGAAACCCTGCTTCCAACCGTAAATTTGGCTTTCGTCCTGAATTAGAAACATGTGGTTCGGTGCTCTCTTTCTCCTGCTGGACAGCAGCAGGGAACTGCGAGGCCCAGGGGACCATAAGGGAGACAGCCACTGGAGTGAGCAGGACTTTACTGCAGGGCTGTGATGCTCACTCTTGTTTGATATTTTCAGCAGATGATTTACATGTTTCTGGAGAAAAGGCCTGCTGTAGTGTGTGGTATCTGCTCCACTCGAGCCAGAAACAAAGTTCAACTGGGTTCACTCCTGTGGGAGGCCAGCTCCCACCTTTTCCAGAATTCCTACGAGGAGGAGGGATAAGAAATATTAGGTAGAAAGAGAGACCTAGCCGATGAGAAGAAAGAAACACAGGATAGCTTCAGGAGGACCTGGATCAAAACCCAACAGCCCCTTCTGCTCTTCAAAAGGGCTGTTAATAACAATGCCAAGGGGTGGGGCAAAAAGACCTCCCCCTTGCTAGATCAAAGCATACCGCACAGCCAAGTGTAGACCCTTCCAAACACCTGGTAACGATGCCCGTGGTCAAATCATCCTCTTATGCAGTCCTGCTGGGTAAAGCAAGCTCAGATTCTTGGACCTTGAGTAATCTGGGCCTCCACACACTCCACATCTGAGCCCAGTCAGTACTAGTCAAGTCTTAGGAGTAAGGACAGCCAAAGAAGGAGCTGGGACATGCTTCAGCTGAGCACGACGGTGGCTGACATCACACTAGGCCTCAGCTGAGCACCACAGTGGCTGACATCACACTGGGCTTCAGCTGAGCATGACAGTGGCTGACATCACACTGGAGACCTGACCTTTCTTCTGTCGCCGGGTCTGCCCAGGTCTCTAGAGCCCTGCTCCTCTTTGTTGCTCTTCTCCCTTCCCATGTTTCCGGAATTATTTCTACACTCCTGAGTCCAGCTGTGCTTTACATAAGCCCATGCCCCATGTTGATCCTACCTGGTGATATAGAAAGGAAGTTTTTAAAAATGTACTAGTTCCTCTTTGTGTTAGTTACTAATCTTGGCACAACAACAAAATACCGGACAAAACAAGGAAGGAGCGTCTATTGGGGTCATGTTGAGGGTGTTAATCCATGGCAACAGTCAAAAGTACCAACCCGCATATACTCACATGTGTTACGTTTTCTTACTGCATATATATTATAAAAAAAAAACTTCTAAATTAGGCACAGTAGTAGACAGAGGACTGTGATAAAATAGAAAAAGTGTAATAACGAGACTTTAATAAAGTGTGCAGATTCTCCTCCTCCTATCCCTCCAAATGTCTTGGCGCACGATACTCACCTTGCTTCTTGATGGCTGTGGATGACTGAGCCCACTGGAAACAAAGACATGAACAAGGCAGGCTGCCATGGGAAGAGCCACCGTGAATGATAACCTCCCAGGCCTTTCTTCTCCTTACAGTGTACCATTCCAAAGTCTACCCGAAGCTCCACATAGTGGGCAAATTCAGAACCCTACAATTGCTCACCACATTGCCTCCTGCAGACTTGTGCAAACCTTGATTAATTTCTTTCCAAGGTTATGGTACAGATATCACTCAATACTGATGAATAGGCCCCAGAAATGAGTTCTCCAAGAGCAAAAAAAAAAAATTATCTCTTAGCATTTCTGTCACAAAACGTATTCTAATAAAAAAATGTCAATATTGGCCAAGTGGTGGTGGCACACACCTTTAATCCCAGCACTCAGGAGGCCAGACAGGTGGATCTCTGTGAGTTCAAGACCAGCCTGATCTACAGAGTGAGTTCCAGGACAGCCAAAGCTACACAGAGAAACCCTGTTTTGAAAAAAAAATTTTAATATTGTATTAAGCACATAGCACTTAATAAATATTAATACCTCACTTAGTGGGCCACCATTTCTGAGAAGAAAATGTTAAGGTAGAGGCCCCACTCTTAAAGATATCAAATGAACGTAACATAGTAGAGTGTACATTATGCCCACATATTAATTAACATCTTGTTAAAGGAATTTACCAGGACAAGCAGGGTTAACTAATTTTTAAGCAGCAGAGATTTTAAAGTATCCAGGGATCATTTTCAAACTCTCCAGGCTGAAGGAGGCAGTGTGCGTGCGCAGCTAACAGGCTTTTTACCAATGAAATATGAAGCAGACGGTCTCCCACGGCTTTTGTTAGAAATGTCACCAGGAACCAATGAGATGATAACTACATTTGTACCAAAAAGGAACAACTGGCCTTTAAGAACATGGCCTCTCGTCCGCCTGATTGTCACCCCCAAACACACGTGAATGGCCGACAAGAGCTCCCCATTTGAAGGACCTCAGAAACTGAAGGATAAAATGGGGCCGAAATTCACTACCATTCTCCAAAACCAACACGCCAAACCACGTTTCGTTAGATGTGGAATGGATGGGAGAACAGGGGGACCACGAAATGGAAAAACGATGTATGCATGAGACATTTGACTTGATCCCAGCCCCAAGAAATGTGCAGAGGAGCACACTGTGCTCCGGAAAAATACAGCATGTGTGTTGGAGAAAACCTTGCCCCTCCCTGGTGCCCATCCCAAGTCCTAAGGAAAGTCTCCCCTCCCACCCCATCCCTGCAGTCCTCAAGGAACACAAGTGGCTCTGCCACTGCAGGGGATCAACACCCAGAGGCTCCTGGTGCACAGTTAACTCATGGCTTCCTGACAGAAACAGTCCTTGGTAACTAAGTGATGACAAGGTGCTGCAAACAGATAATGGTGATGGTTGTACAGAATTGTGAATGGTGTTCATGCCGGTGGCATGTATACTTCAAACATGGTTTTAATGGTAAATTTTATGTTAAATGCATGCATCTATGTATATATAACCACTACTAAAAAAAATATAAAATGAAATAAAGTTGGTCACAATAGAGGCAGCAAGATGGCTCGGTGGATAGAGCCTGACACTGAGTTCAGTTTGCACATCCCACAGGCTCAGAGGAGACAACCAATTACCATCCTACACACACAAACCCTTTAACACACGTGTTCAAATACCTGCACGTGCAAATACGTACACGCACAAATTAATCAATATGCCAAGACAGAAAACCAGGCCACAGCAAGAAGAGAATGTCTGGAATAACTGAAAATCTGACCCTCGGAAATGAGTTGCCCCCAGTCTGAGGAGGGCACACTATTTGAAAGGAGGCTTCCGTGCTGACGGCACCGCAGAATGAGTATAAATTAGACACCAAATCAACAGCAACACAAGCAACAAAACAAGACCATTTTTCTCACAAGACTCCGCTCCCCCGAGAGCCCTGAGAGTTGTCAGCATTCCTTAACGTGACAAATCTCTCTTCCCTTAATTAGCTCTTCTGCAGACAAACTGGCCCCGAACAGATGGCTGCAAAGCCAGCTGTACATAATATATTTTTAAAAGAAAAAAGAAACAGCAATGGCAAGAATCGATCCTATTAAATTGTTCTAAATTTTATTGCCAGTTAAATAGATACTTTATTCTAACCTTCAAGCTAGAATCTAACCTTCCAGGTAAGAAAGATACACAGTGTACAAATGCTTGTGTGTGACCAAGGCTCACCACCTCCATTTATGAGTGGTCATATTCCAAAAGTGGCCATGCTAATACTTAATTCCTAAATTTTTCCCAATTGCAATACCTTCTAATAGACGCAGAACATTTTCCCCACATAAGAATCTATAAAAGTTCTCCAAACTGTTATCCCATGATATTCCCAATTCACATCTATGAAATCAGGCAACATACCTCATCATATAGTCCAAATGCAATTGCACAACCAGCCAGGATGTAAAGCAGAAATGCGCTTTAAGGAAACAGGCACTCCACACAGCCCTACCCTGAGTGCACAAACAGGAGACCCTAAACAGGTAAAACACAATATCATCTGTGCCTGCCTAGCAGTGGAGAGAGCAGATTTTGACAAACACAACAATGTGGCCTTCGTGTTAACTTATAGGCTCTTCACACCAGTCCTGATAAACAATGTTACAGTTTTCACATACAACAATGAGATGGTCATATTACCTCTCAGGTCACAAAGCCACTCAGTGGAGAAGGAAATGTGGAGACAGGCAGCACTGACCTTGACATGCTCTGGGCTCTTTGGTGCTGCATGGCTAAGGAAATCCAGGTTCTGCAACCACTACCACCTCAGCTGACTGACTTCATGAAGATTCTAGAACGTTCCATGACTGACTTAGGATCCTTCAAAGATGATAGAGGTTTTATCTCAAGAAACTTCTATATCATAGTGACATTTTATAATGTAGCATATACAAAACTACAATGTGCATTGTATGTACTGTATGTATATCTATGTAACACACTATAAGAACATTTATTTTATTATGTTATTTATTTATAAAATAAATAAATAAATATAAAATAGTATAATACTATTTTAAGGTATGTTACTTTTGTTTATGCTGCATTTGTTTAACTCTGTGAAGCTGTGTTACTTTGCCTGTCTAGAACACCTGATGATCTAATAAAGAACTGGCCAATAGCGAGGCAGGAGAGAGGATAGGCAGGGTTGGCAGGCAGAGGGAATAAATAGGAGTGTTGTCCTTTATTTAAATGGTTGCTGCCTTTTAAGCCACAGCTGTCTGTCAATTGCAACTCCTCAGCTACCAGCAGCAGTTAGGCTACAGGGGCCTTAGCCCGAGGGAAATCTGTTCCCTCCAGCTCAGAATCTCGAAAAGCTACGAAGGGAACTTAAGTAAACCTCTCTCCCTCTAAAGAACTCAAGATTCAAAGGTTAAGGTGGAAGTCTGCTCTTCAGAGGCTGAATAGCAAGTAGCTCACCTCCTCTCCTTGCTCGTGCCCTCCGAGAAGCCCTCTTGCTTCTCCTCGCCCCTCCTTATAAACCCTTCCTCACCTGGCTCCTCCCTACCACTTCCTGACAGCTAGTTGCTGACACAGCCTCCTGACCACAGGTGAATTTTATTTAATCAAATACATCTTTGCATCATTAAATAAATGTTCCAGAGCATAAACAAAAGTAACACACCTTGAAATAATATTCTGCAACATAGGAGGAGAAATCTGGGAGGAAAGAAGAAGGAGCCAGAGAAGGAGGAGGACTCCAGGGGCCAGCAGTCACCCAGCTACACAGCAAGCCACAGAGTAAGAGTAAGATGTACAGAATGAAGAGAATGGGAAAAGCCCAGAAGCAAAAGGTAGACAGGCTAAGTTAAGAAAAGCTGGCTAGAAACAAGTCAAGCTAAGGCCAGGCATTCATCATTAAGAATAAGTCTCCATGTGTGATTTATTTGGGAGCTGGGCAGCAGCACCCCCCCCCCCAAAAAAAAACAAAAAAACAAAAACAACATTTGAATATAAATTATATACTGCACATAAATATTATTTTTTCAGTTGTACATATAAGAGGTTGTGTGTACACACACAAATGTGGAGGTTGTGTGTACACACACGAATGTGGAGGTTATATGTACACACATGAATGTGGAGGTTATATGTA